>JAPWLS010000412.1:0-102797 GCA_028551675.1 Tineola bisselliella
ATGGAGATTATGTTAAAGTATTTTAAACACATTTTTGTCAAACAATTGACTGTGCTAAGCTTCATTTGGGACTACTGCGTTTTAGACTTCTCCGTTGTCTATTCTATTCTGCCTTTGTATTTTATGTCTGCTAAGAGATTATGCGAATATAATCACCGCGAAATAGTTAAATCTCGCTTAGTACTAGCAAAATATATTTAAAAAAAATACATATGCAGGGTTAGGCACGGGAACCTCTATCATTTCAAAAGGCTGGTAAAAGAAAACTATATGAGATAGCAAAAGCCAGAAAGGTTTTAATTTAGTGTAGGTCCTGTTGCTCTGAATTTGCATATCCAAAACAAAATTGTGTGAAATATGAGAGGTTCCCGTGCCCCACCCTTTGCAATAGCCTGACCTCAAACTAGGATACCGGGAATCGAACTCGGGACCTTTTCATAACCGACTGGCGCGATAACTACTGCGTCACAGAGGTCGTCATTATATATTTTATTATATTATATAAATTTTCTATAAATTACATTCGTATGAAAATAATATAGGCATTAGTACAAAAATATATAACGTTTTATAATAAAAAATATATGTATTTTTAAAAATAATTCCAATTTGTAAGGAATTAATCAAATATGTAATAGGAATCGGCCAATTCTTATAAGCCTTTTGTAGTGAACTCTTGCCAATTGACCGAAATGAATAGCGGCTCCTATACTTTCTCAATCTGCAAACAAAGGGCTCGTTCGCCAACAAATAAATATATGCAATCATCGGCTTTATATTCAACTTGCCACGGAAGAGAATTGCATGAAGTAAATTTTGTGCGTAGTGTAGAAAAACACACTTTCCCTCTTAGAACATTTTCTATATTCCCAAATAAGCATTGTTATTTAATAATACGGTTTTTTAGAATTACTTAGAGAATTAATTTATTTAAATTGCAACCGCTTTTTATTATATTTTATTCAATACTATATTACTATATTATTATTATTTTTTGTACGAAAGAGCAGGGAATCTTCTTTTACATTCTATGTTCTAGTTTTTTTTTATTTTATAAATAACAATTCCCTAATACACACATAAGTTATTCAATTGCGATTTTCATTAAATAAACTTATAGATTTTAAATTAAAGTACTGGAAAGATCTAAATAAAAAATATTGCAGATAAAATCTTTGTTAGTTACAGATGATTATAAGATAAAAATTCAGCATCTGGAGTGACTTAAACTCTAGATGACCAAGGAAAATAGAGGAAACTAGATATGCGTGATCTCAGGAATTCATAAAAGGTTGGGAGAACCTACGGAATCTAAAATTCAAATAACTAAGCATCGTAGTTGTTTTTTAAATGGAGCACACCATTCCATGTGGAACAGCGCGAATTAAAAATGGCTGACAACAAAGCCTTGTGTGCAGCCACCCGTCAATACAACTTGATTATTGTTAGGTCGAATGAAGTTTTACAACTGACAATAACTAATCAGTTTACTTTAGTATGGAGTAAGGTAGTTATTAAATTAGTTTTGCACGTTTTTTGCCAAATTTCATTATTTAACGTTACATTTTAATAAGAGATAGGCGGTAGGATGGTTCCCTGTTTGACCGGAAGCCGACTCGGAGCAAAAACCGTAAGACACGTTTTTGTTTTTCTTTTTTTTCTCGCGCATCATCTGTGAGTTACTCCAATAGTAAAAAGTAATAAGTACTTAGACTTGTCAAAATACAATTCTATTAAACTATAAATAAAATCCGTTTTTCTTCATTACATTTTCTCTTTATTTTCCTCTGACATTTCATATGTCATCCCATTCCTCTTTCAAACATGTATCTTATAGAAGTAGATTGTACTTCCAACAAATTCTACTTAATAATACAATAACATGCAGCAACGGTAATATCGCTTTGTTTACTTCAACAATAAATATTATAATAATATTAATTACGAGATATAGTATGATCAGTTTTCACAGGCTGTCATTTGCAGCTTCGTTGTTGCAGTATTAAAAAGTCTGTCAAATATGACCTAGTTCGTGCTCAGCGATTTATTCAATTTTGTATTCAAAAAGGGAAGCATCACTTTCTTTGATTGAGGCTATGATTAACGAGTTTCTTGTGGTCTTCCTCTCATCTTACGCTTTTCCGAAGCCATTGTATAGTTCAGCTATTCTCGAAGTGTGTTCCGCGTAACCCTAGGGCTAAAATACTGCAAAACATACCTACCAAAGGGATATTCCAACTAAATATTACGTAATATTACATTGCAATATGATTATTCATAAATACATATAAATCAGTTTTTTATAATTATATTAAGGCTTTTCCCTTCGCCAAAAAAGTTTGAGAACCGCTGGTATAGTCACACGATGCGCAAGCGCATGCTAATAAACGATTTTCATTTCTTTTAAAGTCACCTTCTTGGTCCTCTTGTAATCGTGACAATGGGCACAACATAGCACATTACATGTGAGTATATATAAAGAAGTTAGGCATGTCTTTTATACCATAACCTTGGCCATGGTTTATTTGAAACAGATGCGACCACGACCTTCTGTAAGAATCTGCTACTAATTAAAACAATTGAACCGTATAATACAAACATAATAATAATGACTGTTTGTCTTTTGTACTTCTAATGTAGGTATTGTATTGTATAACATATATTGTTTATATGGAAAGTTTCGTATATTTTAAATGTACGAAAAAATACAGTTTTTTGTTACCTAATATTATCATTAAACTTACGCTGTAATTTTTAAAAATATTATTTTACGATATCACGTTTTTTATTACTTTAATTTGATTGTGGGTTAAATTGGGTTAGAGTTTTGTTCCACCAAATTCATTTTTGTTGAAACAGTGACGCCGCAGAGCAATAAAATAGAGAGTATCGTAAAGAGACACTTCTTGCAGCCGTTAAGGGACTTCATGCTGTGACTTCTGTCATTAAGACGAATAAAGATAACTACACATTGTTTTCTATAATACTATTGTATTAATCCTTAGTCAACGTTTTTATTATGATTCCCATCTGTCGCCGAAGCGTCCATACAAGTCGAGCCACCCGACTTTACTTTAGTAAGTTAATAGATAAAAGGAGGTGGGTAAAGTTCAGCCCTTTTTCGCCCATCATAGTCACGAAAATTAAAAGTTCTTATCAAAATCAATTTATTATATTTATAAAAAGTTTAGGTATTGATCTTTATATTTATTCAGAAATTGTATAAAAAAATAAATAGCAAGTCACAAAAAACTGCCAGCAAACTTGGTATATTTGTTGAATTTTTGTGATTTTGAGTGATTTTTCTAATTTTCTACTAAAAAAAAACCGTCAAGGACTTCGTGCACCATGATTATCTTTAGTCTCCCGAACACTGCAGTGAATAGGCTTCTAAACCAGCATTCATTTGTTTTGGTGCGTCGAGTCCATCTATGTAAAATAAAACATAATAACTCGTTCACGAGTCAATCCAGCTAATACGTCGCATGCGAGTTCAAACGTGTCTCGATCTCATGCGTGATTTTTATTTACATTACAAATATTTCTCTTGTTTTACGGTCATTCTATTACTTTGTGTTACTGAAGACGACAATATAATTGCCCAACGGATGTTAGATTTATTAAAGAAGCCTAATAACTTACAACGAATGGTTGAAAAAAATGGTTGGGTCAGAAAAAGAGCGATATGGACTCTATTAAGTGACTCTGATCTTCCAGATTTTCCACGATTAACATGGGAAGAGCTACGGCATTTAACTCTTGGCATATATCAGCTTAAGCAAAGTCGAGCTGTAAGCTCAGAAACATCTCAGTCAAACTGGAATTTACTCGCTTTATGTACATCGAGAAGGTGCTTCAGTTGTCCGACTCCAACTAAAATCACGACACACAAGTAGAAAAGTATATAATATATGGATAAGAATGAGTACAAGTCATATTCCAAATATTGAATGGTATTGTCAATGCAAAGTTGGTGCCAGAGTTGTCGGATGTTGTGTGCGCGCATGATGGCAAACTCAGACAAAAACACCAAGTCTTAAATATGCTGATACGCTTCAAGACGCTGCTACTGGATGGCCCAGTGACGATTCAATCAGTGAAAATGAGGAGAAAATGTAATCCGACTTTTATTTCAAGTAAATTAATTTAATTACTTTTTTTTCTGTTTCCGTTATTTAATAAAAAGATTTTTCAAAAAAACATAGCATTTTTCTTTTGACTGAGTATCAGTATTAAGAAAAAAATTAGATATTATGATTCAGCCGATAGGCAAAAAAAGGCCGATCTTTACCCACCTCCTTTGGATAATATAATCACATAAAATATAATATTTGAAAAGTAATGAATTCGAAATTTATTTGTATTTTATTATTATTATATACATATATTGTCGGGGCCTATTAATTAATATTTTAGCAATTTTTAAATTTATTCTTTTATTGACATAGTTTCAAAATATAATTCTCTATCTTCTAAAATTATAATTAACATTTTCTCAATGGTTTCTGAGATACTCAATACAACAACGAAGAATCTACACAAACTAACTATGCACAATAATAACTTTAAATCGCTCTCCTGTAAAATTGAGATTTTGTAGATCCTAGCATGTCATACACTTACACTTTGAAGCTATATGTATATAGGTAGAAATGAAAATGTTAGTTCCGATTTCCGATTATATTAACAGAACCCGGCGATTTATAATGAAATATTCATATTTGTCGTGGGAATGTGTATAATATTTTTATGTTGCTTTCAATTTACCCCTGCCTACCCTTAATGCAGGATATCCCATTGTATGTATATGTTTTACTTTTACCTATTCAATGTAAAATCGCCTTAAACCTCAGTACATGACTGATAAACGGTCGCTAAGAAAGATCCCTTAAATTTTAATTTCATCGTAAAAAAAGAACATCAATTTCGTCTTGTCTCTCCACATTAAGTATTTCTAATAAAACAGAACTCAATATTAAAATTGGATCACATTTTTATATTTTATTGTATAATTCTATATTACGTATTAAGATTTTTGCTTTAAACAAGCTCGTGTTTCTTTTGTTAGGAAAACCAATTTTAATATTGTTTAAATTAATAATGTTTGTATTAAGTTACTATCCTATAAAACTGGCATAAGTAGGATGTTGCTAAAAGCCCATTAAAAATCAGAAATATATTTTAAAAAATGCTATCATTGTTAGATATTTTGTTAGGAACACAACTTTTGTTATTCCAATTTCTATTTTCTTCACACATTATACAAGAATTATGTCATTACACGTGTTAATCTCAAGTTAAATGTCTAATACAAACACATTCTGGTGTGAAAGTGGTAGCGTGGGTTTTAGACAATTGTAAACAGTGATTACATGACAGCTAAGAAGCAATAAATACCTATTTAGGACATTCATTGAGTTAAGACCATATACTATAGTATAATTCAGACTTTTGCGCCTTACTGTAGCGTCTGAATTCGACATTTTGAATTACACTTTCGACTTGAAACATTCAACTGAATCACCCACTATAAATATTATAGAATTTTCATAATAATAATAATTACATATACATACACATATATTTTTCTAAACCCAAGCTAAACATATATAATGTCTAGACTTGAAACGAATGTCTATTTTTTTGATATTTAAATAATATGATATCAATATGTATTACAAATGGAGATTTGTTTCAACCTGAACTCAAACCCAATATTGATTGTAAAAATAAAGTAAATGTCAAAGTCGGTCTAAATAAAATTGCGGAGGAAAAAAGCTGGTTTTCTTTTGCAGATTCTACCAATATTGGTCTTATTTTCAAATTTGAATGAAGTAGAATTTATTAGAAAACACGTAAATAAATAATATATTATATTTTAAAACAACATAAGAGGCTTAAGTTAGTCGGTAAGAGGCGGGAGTAATCGAGCGTTTATTACGAACGAATGAACATGTTCAGGTATTCTAAATTTAAACTTCAGCTCAAGGCTCCGGCGACCCTTCGAACTTAACGATGTAAGTCTGTACTATCGGTTTATATAAACGCTTGTTGCCAGGTACACAACCCGAATTCAATTGTTTCGCTACACATCCAGGACAAAGGCGACGCTATATCCATATATCTGTCATAGTTTCCAAGTATATAAGTACATATATTATATCGTACTTTCTGATACGTCCTCTAAGTTCATAACAACTAATTATTGACATACCTTATATTTCAATTTCAAAAGATAAAAAATTTATACCTATTGTAGGGTAGGCATTGCAGGCACTCAAAGGTATTAGTCATAAATTTTAAAATAACCGCACTAAAAGAATAGTGTGTAATACACTGGTATTTACTGCGGATCATGAATCACAACAGTTAAAGGTTTATCGACAAAACTAGTAATCTCTACCATTTACCCAATAATCATTGGCATATTTAAATCCGTAGGTTGAGATTTATTTCTATCAGTCGCTTGTAGTTTGAGAGATAGTTGACTAAATATCTAGTTCGTATATTTAATATGAATAATTTTAACACTATTTCAAAACACACATTTATTTTTCTCATTTTCGACAGTTTTGCAGCACTATCTCATATGGTTTTACGCATCGTTACCGGTTAGTTATTGGATACTTAAGTTTTATACGATAGGAAGAATCGTAAATTTAAACTACAAATAGAATATATATAAATAGTTTAAGAGACTCGGCTGTCATTTATTTGTGAAGAAATGACAACTGCTACACTATTTTAACATTGACAATGGAACTATTTCTTAATCCCAGATTTGTTTTGTATGGAACGCTTTAGTACAACGTGTCACCGATAGGATTGCAGTTCAAGTTACTTACACGTATAACAAGAGATAGCTAGAGATTAATACTTTTATCTCTTAATATAGCGTATCATTACGCCAAAAACAATTGATAGTCGTATTCCAATTGTTTGTTAAAAGTTTCGATTTTTAAAAGTAATAGGTAATAAAGCTATAAAATTGATAACTGTTTCTCTGCGTAATAACAATTGAACGTAATTATAATGTTAAATATAGAATAACAAATGAATAAATGAATCCGCTAACAGACCCTCAGCTAGAAGACTGCTCAATTAAGTTATGACGTCAATAAAATAGTAATCCTACACATTTATGAATCAACCTGTAGATTGTGGCAACATCCAATCGGCAGACAGCTTGACGGCGGCTCCATTTGATCGTAATATACAGGCTGTATGGGTTTATTTATTGCTAATTTGCATTATATGATATCAGTGTGGGTTTGTCCATCATCCAAATTTCGTTGTTTAGTAATCATAATTTATATAGTGTAGTTTAGTTTGTTATGGTTTCAAGTTACGTCATATTACGTATCGCTTTCGTATTTAAAAAAATCAGTTTAATGATTAAAAAATATATGTCATACGAAGTATGTACGAATGTTATTATAGGACTGGTAGCACGCTACTTTTGTTTATTTTAAAATGAAGACTGAAGACACTAACTACTAGTTTAAAGACTCTCTCTCGTTTAATAGTGCAATAACCTTTTTTAACGTCTTCTTTGATGTATACATCTCAGCTTTTGTTTTTCTCAGTTTATATTAGTGTCTGAAAAGTTTTCCTACCCACCGCAGTTGTGCGAAGTGTGTACACAAATCAATTATTTAATTGTGATTTCCGTTTAACAAACACTCTGCTAAATTACTTGCTAAGATTAATATCGATTAAGTGGTCGGTTTGGCTTTCCAATGGTTTGATAGATAAACACACATTGTACACGTCAGATAGGTAAGGTTGTTTCCGTTTGTCCTCCATTTTTCGACCCATTGGTATACTGGTACTTATATTGACATTTTATTACTTGGCATCAAGAAAATTATTAACATTTTAGGTTCAAATAATAAAAAATATTTGCAACCAAAAACATCTTTATAATAAGTATATTTTGTTTTCATCAAAAGCTACAATAACAGTTTTTGGTTTTAAGATTAGGAAGGCGGATATATCTCGAACCTATATTTATGATAGCAGGTCAAATCACTGTATAACATTTGATGTGTTTTACATAAATATTTTATTAGAGTTACTCGTCGTCAAATTACCACTATCGTCATATTAATTAATAATATTGCTGCTAAAAAATATTCAAAAGACGATACTAAATCGTATATATTTTTTTAAAATTTTGTTTAAACATATGTAAGCAAAATCTTATCAATACTTAACAATATAACAAAGAGACAAATTTATGAGGATGAAATGAGAATAACCCGCTTAATCGATAATTGGCAGTCGGAAGCGCCTACTAGCAGTGCCTTTTGAAGTACATTTAAGATACTTAATTTTGATTAAGTATAGTATTTGACAGACATTTTAATTACATAGTGCTACGAACTCTCGTGTTAAATTGTTAAGAGATCGGACATTTCCGTATTTGTTCGGGTGAATTCGGAAGCAATTTATATACGTGTATATTAAACATATCTTTATTAGGTTTTAATTGATTTTAGTCTGACTATACTCGAAGGTTATCGCATATTCCTACGATACATACATTGATATGTTCAACTCACTTTTTTCAACCACATATACATATATACTGAAGTAGCTATATGCTGAATGCCCCAGATTCACATAGCGACTATTGTGTGACGTCATCGCTACCGGTCTGAGGAGAACCATCGGAAATGTCATGTAGACACCGCTGTTCCTGCAAGTCGCCGCAACGTGACAAGCTCCACTTAAAATAGGTCATATTTCTTTTATTGTACAGTTGAAAAAAAGGGATTTAAATTTATTATTATTTTTAAATTAGGTTAATGACGCACTACTCAGAAGTATACCTTGTGTTTATATAGCAGTAACTAAATTCGGAATTCAAATTTGTGCACTGTCTGAACTATTCGGAACTTCCGTCTGTTTAGACCAGTGTTTCCCAACCTTTTTTGTGCCATGCCACACCTTAGTCTTTCTCAAAATTCTGATGCCCCCCTTATGTAACCAAACACCCAGTTGATATTTTAGTCTCGTCAAGCGAAATTATACCTATTAGTTATTTACCGCAATTATTTAAAATTTGCTTTTTTCGTTAAATTTGGCACCGAAATCTATTATAGTATTGCATTTAAATGGCCCGAAGCGAAAGGGTTAAACTCGTGTCTACTCCATTTTCGAATTTTCCCCCTTAACAATCAAATTGCCCCCCTGTAAGGAAACACTTGTTTAGACATTTGATAGTTTGTGTTTCAAAATTACAATATAAGTATGATCTGTGTTAGTATTAATTTTTTAGTAGCTCACAAATATTACCTATTGGGGTAGACAGATACTACTGAACGCTAATGCCCTGTCTATACTCTATACCACTTTTATTTCTACCAAAATTTTCTCATATATATATGCATGTCGACTTCATTAAGAAATTCCTAAACCATCAATGTATTTATCTATTTATGCAATAAATTAAATTTAAATTTTCAATATTAAATAAGCATTTATTATAACAAACATTGTTGTCAGTGAAAACTTATAACCATATTTACGGAACGTGTCTCATACAAAACACATTTTCGAAGTTTCAGAAAACTTTACTAATTCTAAAGTTCATTCCCAACACAAGAACTTATAAAACGAAATAAAACTAAGTTTATTTTACGACATATTTCACCTTAGAGCTCTATTATTATTATAAATAACAAATAGTATCACATGAGATAGCCAGGAATCGGAAATAGCTTTACTTCAATAAACTACAAAAAAAAATTTAGTTGAAAATTACATTAATATATTTTATCTTAAAAGTAACGGGGTATAATTACTCTATGCACTAGTTTCATAAGCCGGTATATCGAAGGCGTCTATAGCATGCATGTTGTTATTACAATTTATTTTTTCTTGTTCCAGATCTACAGTTCCCAATCGACATTTCAGGAGTTCAGAACGACCATCCGTTCCTAGATCCTGATTCTCTTCAGTCACTCTTTAGAAGATTAACTGCACTGAACAGATGTGCTAATATGAAGTTGGAACATCATCATCAGAAGAGATCGGTATGTTTTTTATTTATTTATATTTTCTTTTATAGAAAATACTACTATAATACTAAGCACTAATGATATCTGGTACTTAACACTAGGTTTACGGGACGCGTCAATTTGACGCATTTTGACTTTTATCAGAGAATTACCAAAAACGGTTTAAATTATTATTTTATCTTTTTGTATGACTTATTCATTGGTCGAGGGAAATATATATTGAAGTCTATTTTATTTAAAAGTGTTGAATTACTGAACTTGTCTATGTGGTATACCTATCTCTACGATATGCGTCAAATCGACGCGTTTAGACGACGCGGTAGAAGTAGGTATAGAAAACGTCCGTAAACCTAGTGTTAATATTATTATTATATCTATTATTGAAGTAAACTAGGCGCTATAATACTTGCTGCATATTATTTGTTGGCGATCACAACCTTCTTTTGATTTCTATAAGTTATATTAATTTTATAAAACATGAAGACTGTCAACGTCAATCAGTCCCAATAAAATTGAAACGCAAAATGTGGGGTTTTCTTTTGCGCGGACTCAATAATTGCGAAATATCTGCAATATATTAATTAATTTTGTTTCGTTTTCCCTATTATTCAGTATAATTGTATATTTGACAAGTCCAAGTGTTCCAATAGGAATCTAAGAGAATAAAGAAAAAAAAAACAGACGAACGAAACAAAGGCCGCAACACAAAATGATTTCGTCTTTATTGACCCACTTCTGTACAGTCTTATATCACGTCTGATTGAACACCGTTATTACGTTTGTAATTGGACCTCTTTGATTATCGTTTCGAAGGTCAAGGACTTGGTATTACATTATGCATCACTAACTCTCGAATTACGATTTCGCATTCAAAAATAACTAACATTGAAAAAAAAACACGATAGCAAAAATAGACCTCTGCCGTATAAAACCAATACACTGTATCTATAAAACAGCTGTTCTCAAACTTTTTTGGCGAAGGAAAAAGCCTTAATATAATTATAAAAAACTGATTTATATGTATTTATGAATAATCATGTTGCAATTGAATATTACGTAATATTTAGTTGGAATATTTAGATGTAACATTATAATCTCCCTTTGGTAGGTATTTTTTGCAGTATTTTAACCCTAAGGTTCCGCGGAATACACTTTGAGAATGGCTGTTTAAAACATCATCCTCATATTAGTAGTTATTAAGTTTTGGTTTTGTTTATAAGTTCTAGCAATGCAACGTATTTTCTAATTAATACAGGTAGTCAGTAACGTCATGTTAGGTACCAGGGAATGGTGACGTAAAACGAAACGATGTAAAACGAGGAATGGTGTCAAAATTTTGACTGCCTGTATTTGTATAAATGTCTTAGGTAAAGATAATATTAAAATAAGTTATGTTAAATTACTTTTATAGTATATTTTATATATGTATCTATCTCCAAAATACTTTAGTTAGTTAGTACTAGATTTATTAAAAGTGATAGGTATCCTATTGGAAATTATCAAAATATTATTTACAAAAGTCCCAATATAAATATGTAAATATTTGTTATGTGTTATTTCCTCCTTAAAATGATTTTTCTCTCATTAGACTTTTACTTTACCAATAACAATATATAGGTAAATAAACGTAACACGTATATAAAGTACCTAATTTCTTAATTAAAAATAAGCAATTTCCGAAATAAATAGACAAAAATATTAATTAAGTAAATGTCGTATTATTAATTTCTAATATCCGCAGTTTCCCCAACAAACGCGCGTTTTCACTAAATAAGCAATTTCACTGGAAATCCATAAATAGCATAATTGTGTTAACACTATAAGACCAAGCACTTGGTAAACGAACTTGGCTACACATTTATTAATCATTATCATTGTATCCTAAACCTAATTACGAAGGATTATGGAGCAATTTCAAATTTAAAACATTGTCTGTTTAACCGATAGTGTAGTTTACAATTTACTATTAAACTTCGCCATTAAAAGTCAGGTTTTCCAGCACTTTCTCATTAAAAACGTTAAAGCTCAATGTGCACAAACACAAAAGCAATTTCGCGAAATAATCAACATTATTACAATCCGGATAAGGTAATAAATTGTGTGGTTTTGCTTTGTGTATAATTAGGAAAGTGGTTATTGCGTTTGAAGAACTTTTATGAGAATTTTATGTGAAGGAGCACTTTTATTATAATTGCATAAGACAACTCACTTTTAGTGTTACAAACAAAATTATTAACTTATATCTCTTCTCTTATTATTACTAGACACATAGATATTTATAACCAGGTAAGCTGCTTTGTTAAACGATTGATCTTAACCGTTGTCACCGCTCATAATAATAATTATACTTAAGTTTTCGTCCTTCCCAATCGCTTGCCATGCCAATCTCTTCGGACGAAAACTATCGTATAATTATGATAGAACTTCACGTACAGGTAAGTTCGTTTAATCATTAATAATAAATTATTTATTGCACAACAAAAGACATGGCACAATGGCGAGCTTAATGCCATTTGGAATTCACTACCAGCTAACCATTAGGAGAGGAATGCGGTGATTGAGGTGCAATGTTAATTAATAAAAAAATTAAATACATAAAAACAGAGTACATACATAATAATATCAATAAATACTTATATAAATTAAATTAGTTAATACATCATTATTCTGCGTGTCAAGATAGTGCTTGAAGAGCTTGAGCTTGAAAAAGTTCAATGTTGGTGATTGTCTTATTAGCTTAACGAAGGCTTTGCCTAACGCCTCCTTATACTACGCCTATGCTAATTAGAAAATAATACCTAAGCATTTATATAAAGTCTATACAAAAATACATTCAACAATGATCAGGTGTCGAGAATAGCTTTGGTTTCTCAACTAAAACTTCAAAAGTATATTTCACTTTAACCTGAACAATTTACAGAGGTGAAAATGAATAATAATTTCTAATCGTGGAAGAGGCGCGAGAAGGCCCCGGGACGAGTCGATAACTACGCGGTTCAACTAACCGCTACAATTACGTTGCATGCTCCTAACATAAAGCTGGGATTACATGCAAAAGATTAATAGTTCTTAGTAAATATTATTATATTTTTGATTGAACTATGTAGTATTTCAACAGGAAGAGACACTTCTTCTTATGTGGCTTGAAATCATATAATCACGTATTAATTGCGCAATTAATTTAATTTTTTAATCTGACATGTTTTAAAACTTATTGAATTAAACATCGATTTGTGGAATTTAAAAACAATATTAGCACCTATTGCTAATAACTTGTCGGGTTTATATTGTAATTGGTATAATAAATAGTTAAATCATATGAGTTAATGTACAGTCTTACCGTTCATGTAATCCCAATTTTATACCGATCAAGTTCATTTACGTATCCAGACCCGGCTGCCATTACTCAATCTATAATCATCCTGTTCCGATAGCCGGCGCTTGGTGAAATGCTATTTGCATAATTTTAAACAGAATCTGTACGATACTATCTTGTTGATAAACTATGGTACAGGGAAATTATGCTTTATGAAAGTGTGAATATTTGGTGGGAAATTTTCCATTATAGCTATAACTAAGTGTTAGATCGATTAATATCTAATTCAATAAGTATGAAGCCATCTATGTGCGAGGATAACATTGGACAGCGTTCGAGAAAATGGGTGCGGTAATATATCAATCAACACGTTTTTGATGTACAGGCAGTCCTCGTACTTACGGCATGTTAGGCTCTCGAAATAAGGAACGTAAATCGAAACGACATAAGTCGAGACATAGTTTTCCCATGTAAAATCCAAGGGTTAGGTTAAAAGACGCAATAACTACTTGATCCAATGGTTGCAACAAGCAAGTAGTGTTTGGAGGAACAAAACTTCGCGACAAGTGAATTCTCCTATGCCGGAAATCGAAACAATTGACGTATGTTTGAGGAATAGTGTCAAAAAATTGAGTGACGTAACTCGAAATGACGTATGTCGAGGACTGACTGTACCTACTTTACCTCGTTTTGTGTTCATAATAGTTGTCAATAATATTGTTGATAACAAGCAATAATGTCTTGTCATTAAGTAATTATAAGAATCTTCTTCCTATTCCAAGATATGGAGCCTGAATATTCTAAAGTGGAAGGCACACAACAATAGAACGTTCACTAAAAAGTTGCAACAATTACTGGATGTATGTCGCTAATAATATATCTGCCTGTCCAGCAGTCGAAAGCTTATATCCAGCAGTGGTCAATTTCTGACTAAGTTGACGATGATGTAGAAAGCGTGGTTGTGCTTTGTAAACAATAACCCTTCACAGTATCTTTTAAAATACGTTTTTGTTTATCATAAGGCTTTTAGCATTATCTGCGGTTTATGCTTACCATATTTTATGTTTACCGACCCTAACCTTTAATATATTTCATAAGGAATACACAATCTTCATCCTTATGCCCTGACTATTATAAGAACTAATATTCTATAAGTGTCGTTTAGTAGAGGTTTAATACAAGAAAACTGACACTGTTATGATAAGATAGGATTATGGTGCAGCTGAACACTAAAAGGTTGACACGATATTGGCCCTGAGTGTATTGTATTGTATTGCATGAACTACATACATCGAACAATTTGCACTAATACTCTGATGGATGACCGATAAATTATATTGTTTATAATTCGAATAATAACAATCACAATAATTTTTTTTTAAATAAAAACAAAAAACTATCGCCACAACTACGATGGCCAGTATACGTTAACTAATATAAAGGAGTTTATTAGATTTACGTCGAATTAAATTGATAAAAAAGTGCGATAGTAAACCGTTCGAAAATAATTAATTAATAGTGTGTATAATTCAAAATATATTAATTTATATATTCATAGATACATATAAACAGTAGATTTTTATATCAGCCCAGCATTAGTCATATATGCCTACATCGATCCATGAATGAAGATAAATTAATCCTACATTTCTGTTATTCAAAAACATTACTAACAAGAAATCAATTAAATTATGTTCTGTCTCTTTCTATCGAACTTCAAATAAAACAAAAGTGAACGAAACAAAACATGATTTATTTATTTAATACAATTTTGTAATAAAAACGTCAACGACAGCACCTTTTTGCGAAATTGAAATTAGATCTATTATTATGAGAAAATATAATTGGAGCCTATTTTAATATAAATCCTTGCTCCAATATTTTCCCAATTTGCGTTACCCTTGGGAGATCTTAATGAAATGCTTGTTATAGCGGAAATCTCTGTGACACTTTGTGGATTCAATTTAATAGGAACTAGTACTAATATTGCGAGCGTGTCGTGGTCGTGACCTATATTTGTTCTAGAATTTTAATTACTTTGAATATTATAATGAAATTGTAATTAACAAGAAACTTTTAAAAATAGAACATATCTCTTTTAGTTTGTACTTTTTGCATATATTTTGATTTTAGAACAAATTATATTGTTATTTAAAAACAAATGCTATAGGTTTTTCTCCTGTTTATAAAATAAATACCCTTTCGAACATTATTTTAAACGAAAGAATAGCGCCATCCTAAGCGGTCGTCATAACAATTTAACCAATCAACTTTTTTCTTACTACCTTATGAAATTCATTAATCATTACATAAAAGAGGTCCAATTAAAATTATTTCATCTAAAATTGTATTCACATATTTTATACAGGATGTCTAAATAAATAATAATAATTTATTAAAAATCTAATCTAATATTGTTGTAAAGCCTTCGAAACGTCAGATTAAAACGATAATAAACCGCAAAAGTCTACATTAATTAAAAATACTGCGTTAAATATAGGAGACACCTCGTACAAAGTAATTGCGCTATGAAGTTTGGGCCAGTGCAGTGGTCCAATATTAAAAATTATATTGCAAATATTTTTGATATACTTTTTTAAATATCGAATGTTGATTTTTTTGTACTATGCTACATATTTGAAATTTCGCACAAATTTCTTTTGATATATTTTCTCTATATTTATATGTATATTTGATACAATGTTTAAAAACCGTTGATATAAAGAATCTGTTTAGAAAATCTTTGCTTTATATTCCGTGATTGACATACAATAATATATAAATTCAAGTACTATATATTACGGTCATATACGGACCATTACACGCCCAATTTAAAACGATGATGTTTTAAAAGCGAATCCATTGTATATAAAAGTCTATTATAATTGACAGCATTACGTCAGTTTTATTCTATGTTCAAATTTCGAAACGAAGCAGCGATAGTTTTCACTAATATTTAGTTTACACTAAGGCAAAGACGTGTTTTGTTTTTAATAAGTAATTTGGAATGGCTAACTTCCGCACATATTTCGGCTAGTTTTGTGGTTTTTTTACGGATGTAGATATAAAAATATAATACAGGAAGTTTAGTTGTTGCTTTTAAATTATATCCAATTATGTTACCAATATAGACAATTTTCTCCATTAACTAGTGTAAGTTTAACGTCAATTGGAGCGCGGTCATATGATTCATAACTTTTTTTTATAAATTACATAACTATAAAAATACAAAATATAGTAAATTAACTGTCTTTTTATTATTTATTACACATTATTAAGACGCCAAAGGTTTGAAGTAATTATCCGCCGTCAAGGCTAAGGGGTGTGATCTTGTCAGCCATCTTGAGATTTGATCAATCTATCTACCATAGAATTATATTAAATATATATACATGAAAAGCCTTATCCCTTAATTAGCACACCCTATATAACAAGGACATCTAGATCCGGCATAGTAAAGGCGAATGTTGTCTACAAACATTTATTAATTGGCAGCATTTTAGCTTGTCATCAGACGGAGTCCAGTCAAATGACTTGTATTTAATATTCGAAAATATAAAATCTGCCTCAATACAATAGTTTTTGTCTAAAAACCCTATGAGTGTTCAAATAATTTATAGTAAGTGTCAATTCTAATATATTATTATACCTAGAAACGCTTTTATACTAATAAAGGTAGTTTAATTCACACATCAATATTTCTTAATTGGCATCACGATGTATATGTATATTGTATATATACAACCTTGAGGTAATGTCACAGTTTATTACTCTTTATTATGTTTCCGTACATACATTTTCACACCCCCGTCTCTACCATTCGTCTTCGAGACATTGTTTTATGAGGTTTATTAAAATTACCAACTTGATTCGTGTTAGAAAACGTTATAGCTGACGCAGAATTATGACAAAGACAGTCTTCTGTTTCGAAATAGTACCATTTCTATTAAGTGTAACACTCGTGAGGTTTGTTTAACTTAGAAGGAACCGAATATAATAAGAATGCACCTACTAACATTATACGACATTGCACAGGCTATGATTGTCGAGTTTTTTTGTGATTTCTTCTCTTCCCGAAATCTCGTCGATTCTGAGTAAGTATAAGAGCCTATGCGGAATAAAGATTTATGATTTTGATTTACTATTTAGATTCCTATAGGCCAGCCCTTCTCAAAGTGTGCTCCGCCGAGAGCTAGGGCTTAAATGCTGCAAAAATTACCTACCAAAGGAAGATTATAAGGTTACATCTAAATATTGACACGTAAAATTTAAAAACAGTAATACGTACATAATTATATGTATAAATATTACGATTAATAAATACATATAAATCACTTTTTTTTGAATTATATTAGGACTTTTTCTTTCACCAAAATAGTTTGAGAACTGCTGCTATATACAATTGCTTGTAACAGTTCTTCCAGCAGTACGTGTCGCTTATGAAAGACTTCTATTGTCAGCAGTGGCGGCCTTACCGATTGCGAGACCCTTTGTCCTTCGTGAAAAGTATATGTGCGCGAAATTAGATCTGGTTATTTGGTTTAGGTATTTGTCATATTTGACGAGAAATGCTACAGTTATACAATTAAATAAAATTTCAGTTTTTACATGTTTATCAATATAACATAGTATATATTCTATATATCTATATTTTTTTTAAATTTGGTCGGGTTGTTGCGCGAGGCTCCTGCAAGAGCTAGGCCCCGGGCGATTGCCCCGTTCTCCACCCCCTAAGGTCGCTACTGATTGTCAGTATCATAAAATATAGTACTATCTCCATATATGAGCACATTTTATTATTATTATTATTTATTTATTACATAATACAAGAATAACACTTACACATAGATGTTATAACATGATTCACCAATTATTTTCGCGTGCTGAGGTCCAATTATATCATTAAAATTATATTAATGTTTATTAATAGTTAATCACTGAATTACTGATATGGTACTTGTTTTATAAAAAATATTCTTTGTTATAAAAACATATTTCCGTTAACAAATTATAAAATTTTGTTTTATATTTAAAATTGGATATTAAACTTCTCTGAAGCTTAAATTATTCGAGATTACATGTGAGATCTCTCTAAATACCTTTAAGATTATAATCTGATTTGGGTAAATGCTTCCCATAATTATCTCAATAATTATAAATAGAATAAGAATTACCCGTTTTGGCGGGAATCAAGAGGAAAAGTCCTTAATAATTTTCATACAATCGTGTTTGGTACTAAATATATAAAGCTACAGGAATTTATAGATTACACTATTTTGTTAAAAATAATTGATGAAAATATCTACATAAACATTTTATTTCATTATTATTGCAACCTTAAAAAACTTTGAAACGATAGTCCGATCCACGTCTTTCCTGTAGGTATCTACTATTTGGGTTCCTTTAAAATCAGTCATTTGACTGAGCTGGCTGGTTGATTTCTAGCCGCAGTCATATGACGGGCTAATTTAAAAAAAAACTTATATATTTAAGACGTAGGGCGCAAGCATTGGTAATCACTCTTTAGTGTTTAAAAAATTGACATAAAAAGGTTAATAATTTTTATTTCAATTGTTTATAGAATGACTCAGATGACGAGCAATGTGCTTTAAGTGACAAATGGCAGTACGAACGCAAATCCAGAAGATGGTCACGAGTCGTCGAAATCACACCGCAAGCCCAACGCCGTTTGGAGGTATGTCATATTCAAGTACAGACCCTGGGTTCTACTATTTTTATATATTGCTCTATATTAAATGTTTAATGGACATAAAGTCATTTAATTTTGCATGTAAAACATAAATAAAATCCCTACTAATATTATAAATGTGAATGTGAGTTTCTTTGTTACGTTTTCACGCAACAACTACTTAACCGATCATAATGAAACTTTATACACATATTTTTGGAGGTACCAGAAGTAACATAGGATACTTTTTATTAAAAGAATATAATTTTACTATAGTTTCCAATTGACTATAGTTCAAGCTGTTTGGAATCATATTGATACATTTCTATTAAAATGATCCCTGATAGTTATTTAATGACTTAAATGCGAGCGAAGCCGCGAGTAAAAGCTAGTATAATATATATTTTTTATTAAATAAACATTCATCAAACATTTTGTTAGATATAAAATATTTATACAAGAATTCATATAACATCTCTCCCTTTCTGTTTAGTGGAGCATTGCAATGAAATGTGAAATTGTTTTATGAATATTTTACTCCGTTCCAACTTCCAACCATCAAATGAACTGTAAATGTTAAATTTAATTTACATATTTTATTTCGACGTAATTGTATATAAAATGCGACATTTTGTTGACAATATATATAATAAAGGAAATTATTTAAAATTATTTTGCTTATAATTCCCGCTAAAACATTCAGTAATTTGTCTCGACGCGTTTCGCCACTTCACGTATCCTGATGATGCCACGTGAAGTGGCGAAACGCGTCGAGACAAATTACTGAATGTTTTAGCGGGAATTATAAGCAAAATAATTTTAAATAATTTCCTTTAATATGGATTTCCGCAAAGTAACGCCTGAAAAAACTAATTAATATATATAATAATAAAAAAATAAAATACATATATACAATACATAACCCTTCGACCCGATACAAATACTAACTATTTTTAATACATACTTTAATAGTTTTATAATATGTCAATAAATTGTGTTACAAGTTCATGAATCAAACTAACAATTCGAATAATATTTAAGGAAACTTTTATATGCCCAAAACGTATTTTTAGACCTAAATATATACTTTAAGTTAAGTATGTACAGAATTTTGAGTATTATATTTCTAGAGTGACGTTTAAAAAATACTCAAGTAAATAAATAAATAATAATAAATACGAAAATTTCATTATCATTATAAAATTTTCAGGTGATAGCTGCCAGAGCAAAAGCAGAGCGTGATGCCAGAGAGGCTCGGGGTGAAAGAGAAGATGATGAAGATGACACATTACCTACCATCAAAGTGGCTCTGATCGATGCTGATGGTCATTACACAGACGTGGAACCAGATCTGTAAGTCTTTATCTTCACTCTTACAATAATAGATGTAAATATTATTACATCGGTTGGCTATGATAGCATTTTGAACGTTTACATATTTAATGACACATTTCAAATTAATTCCAATAATTAATAAGAGTGGTAGGCAGACTGATGATGGCATTAGCCCAGTATGCCGTCCTGGGGAAGTACCACCACTTTCAAGCGGAATACCCGTGAAGTGACCTAGTCGCGTTTCGGGATCAGCTTGGAAGTAACCGGGATAACGAGAGGAGTGTGCCCTGTTAATTTGGACAGAGCACATTCGTCTCCTCAAGCCGGCATAGTGGGGTCAACTGTTGCGCGCGGACATCTGTTTGTGGTAACAGTTGTCTATGCTCATGGACCGCACTCTAGCTTAACATCAGGCGGAGTGTGGTCATATGCTGGGCTATCAATAAAAAAATATATATAGTCACGTTCTAATAGCACTGATATTCGTAAGCCCTGTATAATTAATACTAAATTAATTTTCTACTCTAAAATTAGATTCGATAAATTATTGACAATAAAATACTGCAATTGTTCTTTCAGGCGTAGTTGTATATTTTTACCAAACTTCATAAGCGGACTCAAACGACCATTATCGCGTTCCGATTGTTTAAATTGTAACCGCTATGGATTTCCGATCTTTCTACGTCATCGCACTACTTGGTTTGATCGATTAACTTTATTTGAGTCTTTCCCTATTTTGTAGGCCATTAATCCACTCATACTTACCCATTAAAAATTAGTTATTTCGCAGTTATACACTTAGGCTTTGTTATCACAAATCCAATCCAATCATCAATATAAGCGACAATGTAACTTGTATCAATGTACTTCGTTTTCTGTGTGATTTTATAATATTTTTTCAAGTTCATTTCTTTAGAAGTAAGCTAATAAAAATTCAGAAGTCAAGATGGTACATAGAACGACATACGACGTGTAACTATAAATAGTTTTACTAAAGTGGATATCACAAAACGCTTTAATATAAGTGGTCCCTCGGGTGTCGCGTCCGACAACAAATCCAATGAGAATCCATTAATGTTGATTATACACCAGGGATGAAAGCGACATTTATAATTCTAACTTTATACACGTGAACATTCAATGTTTCAATTTACTTTCTTATAAAAACAGACGAAGAGTGTGAAGATGACCTAAGTAAACTAACTTTTTCTCTTGTAAAGGTAAAGTTAATAATTTAATATTAAACCGCTATTGTTTGTATAAAAATCGATTTACTTTTGTTTTAGAACATTTTGTCAGTAGCTTTAGTAAGAAGGGTTTTTTAGTTATAGTTAATGGAACAGTTTTAAAAGTACGTACACATAAGATATAAGGTGGGTTATAGAATACCCCAGGACTAGAGATGAGGCTACTTGCAATCAAGAAGTAGAATCTTAAATCCAAGCCCACTCGTCTGACATAATCGATCCTTGGAAATATTTGATGGCCATGATTTTTTTTTTCAGATCATTATCCACCAGTTTCTGACTAAATTATTTTCATTTTAGTAGCTAATAACACAAAAATATATATAATATTAAAATACGTATCGCAAGGCGCCATCATTAATCTAAAAATCGATTATACTTGCGTAATAAAGTAGAAGTGAAAATACGATAAAAAAATTAATTACTTTATACCCAACAAATAGCTACGCAATAAATAACATTAAAAACAAATATTATAAAATGTACTTCATAGAAAACCATTAGCGGTCTTCAAATTGACACCGCTGGCGTTGCGGGCATCATCTACATTATTGTATCAGACATTTCAATCTCAAGAACACTGTTTAATACAATTCTATTACACGTATTACATTACTGTCTTTGTTTGTATTTACTAATTGATCTTTGTTATTAAACAAGTAATGGATGGTAAGATATAGTATCTTTTCTACCTCTGAAGTGAATCTAAGCGTATTTTCGAAATCAACTTCAATTATTCGGGCGTGATCGGCCCTTCGTGTACTGTTACCTACTCATTAACATACAGTTTCGTATATAGAGACCTTAATGGAGCTTCCGCTTTTGAAATGGCTTATTAATTCTCTATTTTGTCGGCAGTTGTTATAGCTTCACTAAAATGAGGTTACGCGTTATTTATTATCTCTTTGTTTACTTGGACATTTATGTATGTACTTTTATTCTAACAATCGAACTGATTAGAGTTTGATAAATTAAGGTTTATTTAAGTTACTTCATTAGTCATTACCCATAATTAATAAATAATAAGTCTAAGATCTAGTACTTAAGTAATTAACTACGTTTTATCCCATCGTCTTCAACATCTGCACAAGAATCATTCTAACTTTTTTTTTTAATTGGGGCTTTTATCTGATAAGACATATCAGCCCCATGGTGCCTTACCTAAATCTACAAAACTTAAAATTAAAGGCGAGAGATGAACCATCTTGCAGACATCCCAACACGCATCCGATGTCGGTTCAACCAGAATGGTCTGCGCTAAACCGACATCCAGCCCGCAGACTCTGTGATTTTTCTCTTTCTGACTTCGCAAACACTCCGTTAACAAATGCTGCATGTACTCCACAAATCATTCTCAACTTAACGGATATGCTTTTTATCATTATATAATTTATTGATATAATACTTCTTTACTTAGATCGAATATTAGCGTTAAAATATAAATAATAATATTGTATGTCTAAATATTATGTAAATAACAACACTTCAAATGACTCTAAGATTACTTCAAAGGAGAATGTATTTTGTTATATTTTTTGCCGTTGCTTTACAACTATTTTTCTATGAAAATAAATATTCTTCCAATAACAATAGCGTAATTGAGGACGCATACAATTTGTTCACTATCACTCGTCAAGCCCTTCACCTATCACGATTTCGTTTCAAATTGCAAAACGTAATTTAATGATAGTCTGTCATAATCGTAAGTAAGTATAAGGTACTTTGGAGCCCTACTAACCGAAATTATGGGCAATCGCTTTATAAGCACTCGAACGTGACTAAATGAAAACGAAAACAAAACATAATTGTAATTTTATATTTAATTTCTCAATCCAAGTGAGAGTTTAGAATTTCTTTATATTCTTTCTAAAGTCTATATTAATCTAGTGTTTATATAAGAATCATATATCAATTTATTGTAGTATTGTTAAGCACAGTTCCATTTTGTCAAGTCCAAATGTTCCAATAGGATTCTTATAATATTTAGGTACTTGGGAAATATACTAACGATATTGGGACCATATATAAAGTGCTTACTTCAATTCAACTGTTTTAGCATTAAAAACAAAAGCACATCCCTAAAGAAAGTTTGTTTAACAAGCCAATTTCAGTTTGGCACCTAAAGTTACTAACAACCAAGTTAGCTCCCAAACAAAGTTCCCACAAGCCACGTAACAAGTTGTTAATTGCTTAACACTTCAAATGTTTTCCAATTATTTATATAGTTGTATAAAAGATAATTAGATGCATAACCACATATCTACTATTATTGAATCGGAGAAAAATTATTAACTCATATTTTAGTACAAAATATTTTTTGTTATAACCCATTCTACTTGATCTTAAACTAGAAGAAATTTATGGATACACTCATGTCAATAGATCTAATGAATTATTATATTACATACATGAATTTCATCCAATATGTAATAAATTATAAATAAATAGTGACAAATATTTCTTATAGGTTAAACGTACCAGGTCAAATGATACAAGTACAAAGCGACAAAGAAGACGATGACGACAACAATGGCAACGGCACCAGATTCAGAAGAACAGGATCAGAAAGACTGCGAGATTCTGCTAAAGCTTTGTTACGAAGGGTAGAGTCACTTAAAACCAGAAGAAGAAAGCGCCAAAACAGAACAGAAGTTATTGTTTCTTCGCCACATTTTTTAGATACTTCTCAGGATAGATATGCCGATTTGAATTACATTGATATGACGCCGACTACTCCGACAGCGTTTCCCTTTCCTGATTTCAATAGTTCGCCGTTACACCAACCAGCTAGTAGAACCCAGCCACCTTCTCCGATGACAATCCTACCGCCATCTCCCATAGCTCCGTTAGAACAATCGTTCGTCTTGAACCAACCTTTTGGTGATGATTCGTCGAGTTACGCGTCAGACGGTAGTATGAGCTCTGGTAATAAAAGTTCTAAATCTAAACTTGGGAATAGAGCGAAGAGGATCTTTCATCGAGGAATCAAAAATGATGACAGTGCATTAAGTGATTCGGAATGTCAACCTGCTAGTTGGAGACATAATTATTATAAAGACCATAATACTCATAACACGGAGGTCAGTATATAGTTTTAACGTTATAAATTAGGTGTCGAGGTTCGACTAGTAGGAATTTTCTAATTTGCATTTGAATAAAGAAATTTTAATAGACAGGCTGTTGAAAAATATTAGCCCTTTGTATAGTCTGAGATGCTCTGAGAGATTGAAATTAGTTAACAATTTACTAAGCTGGTTTTTTCTTTACCATAGAAGTCACATCCACGTTAACATCAGACGAAGTTCGATCAAAACAAAAGCGGATATTTTTTCCGACTTTCAAATTTTTTATACTTCAATAATTCATACCAATATATTATTATTTCAGATTTACATAGAACCTCCATCTCCAGTAGATTTGAAGCCAGATCCAGCAATATTGAAAGAAGTACAGAAATCTCCTGGTCATACGACACACAGGCGACAAGCTATACGGACAAGTTCACTCAATTTGGGGAAAGAAGGACAAAAGTATGTAAAATTTGGCTTTTAGTATTTTCACATATTTAGTGTCCCAGAACTAAAGGGCTTAGAATATTGCAAGTTATTATGAAATGTTAATTACTTTAAGTCAATTAGGCCCAAACGTCTAACAATTCACAATTAATAACACGAAATGATATTCTACAAAATCTATATATATAAAACTCAAAGGTGACTGACTTAGTGATCTATCAACGCACAGCCCAAACCACTGGACGGATCGGGCTGAAATTTGGCATGCAGGTAGATATTATGACGTAGGCATCCGCTAAGAAAGGATTTTGATCAATTCCACCCCTAAGGGTATAAAATAGGGGATGAAAGTTTGTATAAATCTTCTTAGATTTTCGACTGATTGAACTGAAATTAAAGATTGGAGCTACTATGATGAAGCCGCAAAAACTATACCTAATTAATAATAATAGTTCTTAATGCGAGCGAAGCCGCTGGCAAAAGCTAGTAACTTATAACACGGCAGTTGTAACTTGTTTTTGGGCTCTTTGGAAATTTCCAAAGAGCTTTTAGTTTTGGTGATTTTAGTTATAATTTTATGGGTAATATTTTGCAGTAAAATAAATCATAAAAGCAATAGGAAACGTTTAACTTAATAAACAAAAGAAAAGCTACGGAGCCATATTCAAATAATTACTAATTAATATTCACATTGCGTTATTTTAGTAATTGTTATTATTAACGAGACCGTTTTAATGACTTTTAATTTATTCCGTTTATTGTTTTGTTGAAGTACTGATGTATTTTTAAAAAAATTATCGCAATAAATATAAATAGATTAATGCAATGAATTGTGGTGTATGTATGTAAGTTTTTTTTTTTTTAATTACTTGTTCCGGATTCAAGATGTTCTATACTTGTGTTCGAGTCTTTAATGCAGGACATTGTATGATTAACAGTTATATAAAGGTTATTTTTCTTCTTCTTTTTCTCGAAGCACATGGGTGATTCCGTTCTAACTGTGATTTTTTTGATTAAAAATTTCAAGATATTGGAATGAACCTTTTTTAACTTATTTATGAATATTATTTATCTATTTTACTCTAAAAATATAAATCTGAAAGGATTTTACTACAACTTCAAAGCGTTAAGAGCGAGAAACAAATTTCAAATTTTCCGTTCCACGGTACTGACTTATTTGTCCACGATACTGACACATAAAATAAATTTTGTAGAAATTCTTAAAGAAAATGGTCAAATTTATTTATTAATTATGTTTTAACATTTTTAAACTCTTTTATAATATTTATTGTGACAAAAAAAATATACAATTTAAAGGTAAATTCTAGAAATGGACATGACACGGTACTGACATTTAAGTGATATATTAAAAGTTTTCTCTGAGTGGCAAGTTATATTATATAAAAATAATGTTGAAATATGTTTATTATTATCCAATTAACACAAAAATTTCATTACTAGATAATTAATTAATGAGAAATGAGAACAAACAATACAGGACATTAAAAATCACAGTTAGAACGGAATCACCCACATATCGATTGCTTAGCTTGACCAACGGTAATGGTGTATTTCAGCCATTCTCAAAATGGTGTTCCGCGGAACCCTAGGGATAAAATACTGCAAAAAATACCTACCAAAGGGAGATTATAAGGTTACATCTAAATATTCCAACTAAATATTACGTAATATTACATTGCAATATGATTATTCATAAATACATATAAATCAGTTTTTATAATTATATTAAGACTTTTTCCTTCGCCAAAAAACTTTGAGAACCGCTGGTGTATTTATATATTGAAATAAATGAGAAAACATGAAGGAAAAGTATAGTATTACAAAATGATCTGATTCAACTGTTGATGATAAAGTTTTTTTATTATGTTTGATACAGATTTAGAGATCGAAGTTTGAAGAGAGATAAGTCAGCTTCAAGGAGTTCTGAGTTGGAAGGAAGTCCAAGTTCAAGGTCGCATGATGGAGATGACGATGATGATGACAGTATTGATTTCAAAAGCAAAAAGTAAGTTGTCAAAAAAACGATTGTCGATTAGTCCTAGGTCTGCTGTAAGTCGCATCTCCTTGAAATTGCAGTAGACTAAGAAATTTTTAATTACAGGAATAACATTCAAAGATGGTATTCTTTTCGAACTAGTACCCTCAATGGAGGTCCTAAAGCGAGCAATACTTTGCAACCTTCACTTAGCCAAAAAGATCCGGAAAGTTACTGTAAGTTGTGTTAGCTGCTTTACTTTTACTTAGGGCATCTAATTTCTAATAAAGTCTTTAATATAATAATAAATTGCTTCTAAAATTTGCACTGTCGCATGATACCAGTAGATGGCGCTATTCAATTCTATATCACACTTTTAAGAGATATTAAGTTTAGCGACTTTTCACATCTCCGCAACATTTGAAACTGTATATATGCGTCACAGTACATTGAAAAAAAAATTGTTGTTAATTATTTTGCTAATCAATGTATGAGCTATGAGCAATGCTTACTTACAATGTGTTTGTGATAAGTGGAAGTTTAGAAAGACGTTTAATTTAATATTATTCGAGAATTTACTCCCGTCTTTTGTTTTAAATTTTTTTTTCTCTGACGAAATTCCTTAGTGTTATGAGTTCGACATTAAGATCCAAAGATTTTAATTTGATTTTTTTAGTCAATAGTGTGCAAATTAGGTTTAATTTTCTTCTTTCTCACCAGTATCAAGACCAATGTCCTCATTATCATGTGGCCAGTTGCATATTTTAAGAAAACTAGCATTGCTACGTCTCACAGCTTGTATGGAAAGGTATTGTCCTTCACATAAATCTGGCTGGAATTGGGAGTTACCAAAGTTAATTCGGAAAATAAAGACACCTGATTATAAAGGTAAGGTTACAGCGGTTTATTAATTTAATATTTATATTATAACAACAATAAATCTTAAGAAAGTGAACATATATCAAATATTGATAAACTTGAGTTACCAGTTTGAGAAGAGGCCTATTTTTTTTTTGTTTTAGATAAAACAGTATTTGGAGTGCCATTAACGGTATCTCTTCAAAGAACAGGGCATTCGTTACCAAAGCCAATACAATCTGCCCTTAACTGGTTAAAGAAAAATGCACTCGATCAGGTAAAATCAGATTAAGCATAAATTCTCTTCTAACTTATAGATCGTATGCTTCTATACATGAACATTACAATTTGCAGATGGGTATATTTAGGAAAGCTGGAGTAAAATCGCGAATAGCTAAACTGAGGTCGATGGTTGAAGCTGCAGGAGCCACCAATGCAGCTTTTGCTATTGAAAACATGAACACAATTGATCCTAGTCAATCCAGCTTGAATTTTGATGGTTCTCAAGCACATGACGTAGCTGATATGGTGAAGCAGTATTTCAGAGAGTTACCTGATGCATTACTTACTAATAAACTTAGCGAGACCTTTATTGCCATATTTCAACGTAAGTTTTATTTTGTTGCTATTCGTTATCATTATTGTTAGTGGATTTGTGTTTTAATCCCATCTTTTGGTTGATTTCTCCAGATGTACCAGAACCACTACGACCTGATGCAGTCCAATGTGCGTTGTTGTTATTACCAGAAGAACATTTGGAGTCGCTTCAATCACTTCTGACGTTTTTATCAGAGGTAAAATTTACGACTATTGCCTGCAAACGTTTCTCTGCAGTATCAAACTGAAAAATCCTATTAAAACAATTAAGTAAACAGAAGTGACAAAACTTCTTATTAAAAAATGATTACAGACTAATTTTGGTATATTTTTTTGTCCAGGTCGCAGAACATTCAGCAGTTAACCAAATGACAGCATCCAATCTTGCTGTATGCCTTGCACCAACACTGTTAAGGCTACATCACGCTCCCCCCACTACAGGCAGTACCAAAGAAGGACATTCTAATCGGTAAGTAAACTAACTCAACAATATTCTAAAATTAAAACGTACCAACGAGAATAAAATTGGAATAATTTCAACAGAATGGTGATAGAAAGTGTGGCAGATCAGCGTCAAATAAGTGAGAGCCGAGCGGCGCATGCGTGTCTGTTGTTGCTTATACAGAAACATAAGCAATTGTTTTTGGCACCAGCCGATATGCTTGCTCGGTGCAAGTTCAATTATTTTGAAGAGAGTGTGCCGGTAAGTTTATTTACATACTAGCTTTACCCGCGGCTTCGCTCGAATTTAAGTCATTAAATAAGTATCAGATATCATTTCAATAGAAATGAATCAATATGATTCCAAACAGCTGAAATTATAGTCAGTTGGAAACTATAGTAAAAATATATTTAAATAAAATAATAATAAAAAGTATCCTATGTTACTTCTAGTACATCCAAAAATATGTGTACAAAGTATCATGATGATTGGTTAAGTAGTTGTTGCGTGAAAACGTAACAAACAAACTCACATTCACATTTATTATATTAGTAAGGATGTGTCTACGCTAGGGTAGGCAGAATTGAGGTATTTCTTAACACTCTTACACATTCTTCATATCTTTTCCATATTTGGGAAGGGATATAATGTGGTGTTCAGTGACGAATTTCAAAGCAGTACGATATAATATGATAGTTAGTCTTCTAAACCTATAAATGACGTCAGAGTGCGAAGTTGGAAAAACGAATTATTACTTATTAAAATTAGAACCATACTAGGGTTTGATCTATAGTTGCGAAATGATGTATAAAGTAAATTATATATATTTATTTTTGATATATAAAAATGCAGGTAACGCTCGAGGAACTGGGGGCTGATTTCAATCAGGATTGGAAAGGGTTCCAGCAGGCCTGCATCAAGGCGTTGTTAAAAGAAGCCAAAGAAAAGTAAGTTATATTATTTCAAATATATTCTTTATATAATCCGTATTTTAAAACTGAATTATTTTCTCAATTTATGTATTATGTATGCATATGGTAAGAAAGAAAAGACAATACTTAAGAAAAAATTTGCTTATAAACTACTGCGATTAAATGTTTAAAATGAACCGTTATATGAAAAAAAAGTAATTTGAAAGTTAAGTTTTTCTAATGAATTTATTTTAACTATGTATTTATGTAGTATAATAATGAGAAAACAATTCATTTCTACTTGTATCATTCTATTTTCTATCTATATTTTTCTACTCTTTTCATTTGAGTAGATTGTCTTCAACTGTAGAAATAATTTGACCTTGTGTTACTGTCGATTATTGTATTGTTATTGTTTATCCAATGCACTTGTTTAAAAATTACTTTCGACAATTATACTGGTTGAGTCATGTATTTATCTGCCACTAGGTGGCGTTGTGTAAAACGTATCACACAATTAACAATCTGTACTCCTAGTGCCAGACGGAAAAATTGTATTATAGTAGTAATATAAGCCAAGGAACCAGGAACAATGTTATTCTGCTTACCTTATTAGTAGATAGTGTGTTAAAATGCACTTTTTAGGGAAGAAAATCTGCCTCGTTTATCTATCTTGATTTTTTTAACTGGAGATAACTAGCTTAAAGGACTACTTTTTAATAGTCTTTTTACTCAAAATGATAAAATAATATTATTAAAAATGCTAAAAAATAAGCTGAATTTCAATAGCGCACCTAAACAATAATAAGTAATACAATAATAATAATAATACAGTTGTCTATGCTCATGGACCGCCTCTAGCTTAACATCAGGTGGAGTGTGGTCATATGCTGGGCTATCAATAAAATAAAAACAAAAATAATAATAAAATAAACAAGTGTGTTGGGTTTTGTGGCGTAAATATTTCTTCTTATAGGCTATTATTAAATGTTTTTCATGCTTTTTTAGAGTCTGTGGCCGTTCGGGGAAAAGGTGAGATATTGGTGTTGTAGAGTCATTCATACCCAATGTCATCTAAACGTTAATAGTTTTCATTAGAATCATTTTCTATCGGTTCAGTTTATATTCCTGGAATAGTCATTAGTCTAGCTCCTTGTACACGCCTTACAATGGTCGGAGCTGACATTTCTAATACTCGTTTCGTTGTTTTGTATATAGAACACCACTATCATGTAGTTTCCATTGGCCACTGCAAAAATTCCTCTGTCTACACTATAAATATTGTCATTAATTCATTTTAATAACAAAGGGCTCGTAAATCAAATCAGTCGTAATAATGAATTGTAAGATCTTACAATTAAAGAATGATTAAATAACCGTCCCTTAGTTCTTAATTTGAATTTTAAAACTATTTTCTTCTAATAAATGGGTTTAACTATTTGTTTTTATTATTATAGCTCCTGTGATTAAAATTCAAATGGAAGTTGTAAAAAGTTCATTACTTAGAAACAAAAAATAAATTAAAGTCAAAACTTTCTTAATATAATTCCCGTTTACCAAAAGTGATTTTATGATAATTGCAGGACACGTGGTTGGATGTCAGTGTCAGGTGCTGCTCCCCATGTGGAGTTGTGCTGTAAGAAAGTCGGTGATGGGCACCCTCTGAGGCTGTGGAGAGCTTCCACTGACATTGAAGCACCTCCCATGGAAGTTATGCAAAGGTACGAGACACATAACTACCATATCCAAATAAAGATATTCTTCTTTGTCTATGTCTAATCTAAAGAAGAAACAAATTATTATTCAATTTCAGGATATTAAGAGAACGCCACATTTGGGATGATTCTCTAGTAAAATGGCGTATACCTGAAAAATTGGGAACCAACGCTGAAGTCTTTCAATATATCACGGCTTCAAGTATTAATTTACCTCCAAGAGATTATTGTGTACTTAGGTATGTAAAAAACTTAATACTTAGAGACCAAGTATAGATCTTTGAAACCTAACCTAACCTAACATTTGTAGAAAAACAGCAAGTGTCGGAACCAACATGATATTAATCCCCGATTTCCGGTTTCATACAATAAGATTCAGATATTGATATTCTTCTTCCAGATCCTGGCAACAAGGAGGCAGTGGTAACGGTGGTTGGTGTGCCATTGCCGAGACGTCAGTGGCTCCTCCTGCGAACAATAGTGCAATGTGTGAAGGAGCACGTGGCGTGGTACTTGCCTCACGATACCTGGCACAACCTGCAGGAAAGGGACGGAGCAGACTGGTGCATTTAGCTAGGGTTGACACTATGTAAGTAGCTCGGGTGTTGCATTAAAAGTACTGAGATGATAGAATATTTGTGGATATTTTTACAATCTAATATTAAATCGCAGGGGTCGAACACCAGAATGGTACAACAAATGTTACGGACATATTTGTGCTCTTCATCTAGCAAGGATCCGTGCTTCCTTCAAACACAACACCGAGGGACCAGAATCGAATGTATGATCCAAGTGAAAAGCTTAAGGTCCGCCTTAAGCTTTTGATTCTAATGTGATAGTTCGCGAGAATTTCAATTCAATCTTTTTTAAAACCGTTACACGAACATTAAATTCGTTTTTCAAATTATTGAGATTGGAATTTGTCGCTTGATTCATTCATTAATTCTATTTGGGATATTTGAATGAAATGGTACTTCCTTTGGAATGTGCCTCTTGTCTCTGGTTAGTAAAGCCATTATAAAACATCTTTAAAAAACTCAATTTTATTTTAATTGTTATTTAGTGATTTGTAAATTTGTTATTGTAGTTTAAGTTTCATAATCAATTGTTTGTTTTTGATTCTAAATGTTATAATGAAATATAATATACATGCATTTATAGTTATTCAAAAATTAATATATAATATAGTGTTTCCAATGAGCAAATCGACGATTGAGTGACAAAAATTTGTTTTGTTGAATGATATTATTATTAGAATTCATTTGTTTTAGAATTTAAAATTGGAACGCAAATTACTAAACAAACAGGCCTCGCCTATACGGTTTAGTCTTATATGTGAAGAAAAGGATTATAAGGAAAAAATTCGCTATTCATAAAATTTTAGTATACACATTCGATAGCATAAAAATTTATGTCTGTTTTGTCGTGTTATTTATTATAATAATTATCACATAATAATACGTTAGAATATAGATATAATGGTATTCCTCTGTTTTAATAAGTTAAAATTTGTCAAATATCCAGTAAAATGAAGCATATCGTTGATTTACGTATATCTTGAACGTTTGAAATATACATATTATATAAATATATACTCGAATTATCCTTAAGACTTATACATATATTATAAAAAATCACAACTCGATTCATATTATATTGATCTATATGTATTTTTAAATTCTAAACGAGCCAATTTTTTTTTATATCATTAGTAACAAAAATTTGCACCAAATCTCATAGCATCTGGTACCCTATTAGGTGCCTATATCAGCCATTCTCAAAATGTGTTCCGCGGAACCCTAGGGCTAAAATACTGCAAAAAATACCTACTAAAGGGAGATTATAAGGTTACATCTATAATAAATATTCCAACTAAATATTGCGTAATATTACATTGCAATATGTTTATTCGTAAATGCATATAAATCAATTTTTTATAATTATATTAAGGCTTTTTACTTCGACAAAAAAGTTTGAGAACCGCTGGCCTATATTACTAAACTACTACAATATGCTGAATAACGTCTGCAACTTGGTCCAAAGGAGTCAGCTCCGTTAATTTGGACTGCACATCTTTGTAAATAAACACCCTAGCATTTGTTTTTCAGTAGGTTGCTCCAATAAAGGCGGTGGGTTACCAGTATTTCTTCTGGGAACAATTTTATGGTCTTTTTTAGATATTGTACTATTGTATGTTTCAGATTATGACCACTTTTTGACTTAGAGCTTTGATTGAAGGATTTTAAACCTTCATTTACCATATAATGTAATGCATGTTACATATCACTAGTCACTTTTTTTAAATATTAATTATAATTAAAGATATTGATACTTTTAAAAATAATCACGTGATCTTCGACTTTTTTTTTGTTTTGAGAAACAAAAAACGTCGTATATTGATTTTCATTTGTTTCCCGTAATTCTACTATATTACAGAGTTGGTTGGTTGATTAATTTTACATTTTAACCTGTATTAATGAATACAAGCCAGTCATTATTTTTCAATGATTTTTAGTCGAAATATAATTTATATATTTACATAAACATTCTATTTATAACGTAATATCTTTAATTATAATATAAATAATAATTATAATATAAAAACTATTGAACAAGCACGGCTAGTAAAAAGGTCAGTTCTCTTTTAAATAAAATCTTTATTTAAGGATGAATGCATAAGTTCGTGCCAATTATGTTTTTTTACGTAGATTTCTTAAATTTAAATACTATAATATTGTGAGTGGAAATAATATTTTAAAGAGTCGGAGTTATATTTTTTAAAGCACGAACTTATGCAGTCGGTTCAAATTTAATGAAAATCACATAATAATGTTGTACCTGCACCCTGTATTCAGGATCTAATTAGAATCTAAGATCATATTAAAAATATATTTATAAACTTTAATTCTTTATATATTTTAGTTAAAAACATATTATATTAACCTGTATAAAGTCTGATTGTAATTAGTTTATTTTTAATTAATTTAATTAAATTTCTTTTAATTAATTTTAGTTTTGAATATATCACAATTTTTGTTTTAGATTAATTAAGAAATATATTATTAGAATTAAGTTTATTTTGTTAATTGTTCTCGAATTGTTTTGCATGCATGAAACAAATTGTGTATCATAAAAAAAAATTAAATATAAAATTTACGAAACACCCAATTTAACATTTGTTGTATAACATTTTCGTCATGTGACGAAATAGAACGTTAAATTATTATTACAGTAATAATTTTAAAAAAATACGAGAACAAATAACAAAATAAGAAAGTTCGTTCACAATTTTCCAAAATGGAATTATACTCAAGCCAAATATATTATTGTACAGTTAGCAATATAAAGTTTTAAAAATTATATTAAGTATTATGTAATCTCATGATATGTTTAGTTACCTACCAAAATCGATAATATTATAATGACATTTGGGTGCATTAACTATATCTACACCAATTGTATATAGGTGACAATTTTAGAGTTAGAACTGAAGAAAACGTCACACTAATTTTTACTAATTATTGAGCATTAATTCGGAAACATATTTTTAGACTTGAGACTAGAAACCGTATTCAGAAACTACGAGCAAGTAATGATCTCAAGTTGAAACGGAATTTATTCTAAAATTGCGCTTGAGCATAGATCACTATTTTAATTTTGGAATAAGCGACATACTTAAGTACAGATTCTATACTCAAATAATGATCAGATGAAATTACGCTCGAGATTTCTGAATGCGGGTATAAGTGAAAAAACGATTCCGGTGTTGTGAGCGGCAAAGGAGATATCTGCATCCCTTTCACACTTCGACACGATAAAAATATAGTTATCCCTTTCTAATGATTGTTTCTTCCAGTCCAAAGTCCAATCTGTATCCATTTAAAGATTGTCGGCTGCACTCAGAAATCAATAAAAAACATTTAAAATAAAATATAATAATAATAGAATGCAAGATCCTTTGAATAATATAGATTTATTGTGTTGAATTCGATTTGATATTTCTTTGGTTTTAACTCTTAAATTAAGAAATAGTTTTAATAGGTATTGTAGTAGTCGATGTGTTGAAAATAAATATGTGTGTATGTATATGTATGTACTAAGTTACTCATATATTAATCTCAAATTAAATTGATTCTCAAATAGTCAAAATACATATTTAATTTATTTACATAATAAAGTTTATATTGCACCAATAAGAAACAAATAATATTAAAATAGATTATAAGAATTGTTTGCTTAGAGTTGAAATGAACAAATAGCGAAATTACTTCGCAATATTAAAATATTTTGTTGTTTTGTTTCGCAGCCCAACTTTGGGAGCCTTAGATTATTCTCAAACATTTATTAGTAATTTTAAAAAGATAATGAAGTGTGTCATTTCTATTTTTATGATATTACCAAAATATTCAATGTATAGCGAAATTGAAGCAAGCGAAGCCACAACGGACACGTAGTATAGTAAAAGCAATAACTATAATAGAAGGTGCAATATAAACTTTTAAATACATACTTTATCCATATATTTTACAGGGACTAGGTATTGAACTCAAAGCAGTTGAAATGTATCGATTTCTTTATCGTTTCGTTTATTTCGAAAATGGAACTACAAAGATTTGCTTAGAGGTACACCACTAGTCCCTTTCTTTATGCTGGTTCTGATAAATAACAATGATATATAATAATATTGTAATAAAGAAAAACACATGAATAGCATTCCGTAATCATTCCAAAATACAACAAATAAATAAATTAAAAAAAAAAAAAAATTTTATTGACTATAACTAAAAAGTAGATTAATAATATATTTATATAATAAAAAGGCAAATATAATAATATATTAAAGCCGCTAAATACTCCAAAATATCATATAATATTCTTTATTTAAAAAAATGTAGACTAATTATACATTGTGATTTAATGTTTATTGAATTAAATGGACCATTATTATTGAAAAACGTATTTTTTTTTCCTATAACCTTCTTCAACTATAATGTAGCAATATTAATTAAGAGAAAAAAATTGATTGATTTCTTTAGACGCCTATAAATCGAAATTGATATATAACAATAAAAAAATATTTCGTTCCGGGAATTTCAAAAGAACGCTTTATCAAAAATACTTTTGAACATTTTTTTTGTGTGGAATTTCCCATGATGTACATTTTGAATTGGGAACGATTTTGTTTTTAAATATATAATTTTCGGGAATGATAAGTTTTTTTGTGTGGGAATTTCCCATAGTGCACATTTTTAACCGGGAACAATCCCAACGTCTTCTCATATAATATAAAAGAGGGCTGACTGTGGTACCACATTCAATATTGAAATTGGATTCATGTGAGTAGCGTTCTTTGTGGTTTTAATAACAAATTATAACTGTGAAGTTTAAAATCTGTTCTTAAAGGGTAAGTTTTATATTATTTAAATATTTAGTAGCATTTCAAATACTTTTTAAAAAACGCGTAGCACATGTCTACCACGGGTTATATCAATATAGTACAAGGTCAAATACTACAAGGCAAACTGGATTATTTAAATTTCGGGCTAAAAATGAAATCGCCAAACTTTATTGCGTCATCTTTACTGGCCACCAATCATAAAATATGTCGTTACTTGTCTATGAATAGAACAAAAAGCTGTGTTGTCGTTCAAAAAATTAACCTACTTTATAATTGTAATTTTTAATTTATTAATCACATTAAACATTCGGTATTACATAAATTTAATATCATTTTGTATTTAGAAACTCTTTAACTTTGTGTATTGCATTAATAATTATAAAATTTGAATATTCAATTTAAACATAAATGAAGTGTTACCCAAATAAAATAGTAATATTGTAATGTCATATGAGCTGTCAACGTATGTCAGTCAATTTTAAGTAATCGGCGCGATGGATTCGTTTACTATTTTTTATAATTATTTCGTCATTATAGTGTCTACTTTATGATAAACCGCACGCTTTAAAGAATAATAACAATGAGGCTTAAATAGATAATAATGATGCACAATTTTCTGTGATATTTACTGCATACCCGAGTCAATTTTTATACACTTTCACCTATAATTTCAAGAAAATCGTACTATTTTCATTATCATTTGAAAGGTACACTATTCGTATTACAGTATTTTGAATTAAAACTAAAAATGGAAGTTCAGAAGCAAGAAGTCAAACCTGAGTTCATATGGATTTTCGGATATGGGTCACTCTGCTGGAACCCCGGCTTCGAATTTTTGCATTCGATGACTGGATATGTGAAGGGTTATTCCAGAAGATTTTGGCAAGGCAATACAACACATCGTGGAACCGAGGCAAAGGTATTTATTATGAATTGGTTACTTCATACATTTCACACAGAATTTTACATCTATAACTTACATTTTGAATTTTTGGTTTAATATATTTGAGCAGTAAATATGACTCGAAGATATGTAAATTATATGTTGCAATTTATTGTGACATTATTTTTCTTGCTCAATTTAAATTCCTTATTATAAAAATAATAATTTAATAAAAGAATTGTTATTTTTTTAACCACAAATAGGTTTTTCTATAATAATCCTATTAGAAGACAATGGAAGTGGTTTTTTTAGATAATTTTAGTTGTCTAATGTTTTTATTAGTGTCTGTAATAAAAACCAAATGTAATTGAGTAAAATACATTTGTGGTTGCCACTGATCCATCAAACATTAAAAGACATTTTTGTTAACAAATAAGCAAAGCAAAAAAGTAACATCAACGTTCTAAATTTAAATAAATGTGTGTTTTAAAATTTAGGCCAATATTTTTATATATGGCCACAGTCTGCCTTATGAATATCTTATAGATAATACAGCTTGGACATAACCAATTTCATTTTATGTTTACCCTTAGGTATATAATAGGATGACAATACCCCTATACAGCAGCTAATCTTCTATGTCATAGTAGATTTATTGTATATTATTGTGACATTAGTATATAAGTGGACAATGCCAGTATACAGTAGGTAAATCAAATTGATAATTGTATTGATGAGTAAAAGCGCTCTATAGGAGCCCAATTACTAAAAGTAAATAAAAATAAAAAGATGTTTAGCTAGAGTGTGGTCCATTAGTGGAGACAACTGTTACCAAAGACAGATGTCCGAATTGACGGAACACACTTTTCTTGCTATCCCAGCTACTTCCAAGTTGATCCTAAAACGCAATTAGGCCACTTCTTCAGGTTCTTGCCCAATATATTATGTAACAAGATTTATTTGTCTAATTTCAGTTAATTGTATCAGGCCAAAGTTTATTAGTAAATAAACAGACCATAAAAATTGTGGCCATGATAAAATTATCCCGCTAAGATATCTAAATTGTATGATTTTTATAAAGATTAGATGTTTAAATCTAAGCATAATTCTTTGTAATTTCTATTCATTCAGTCACTTTTCATTTGAACTTAGAAGCCGTTATTCTGTTTTTTCTTCACTCTATTAAAAGATTACACCTAATAGAGTTATATTGAAACGTCAAAATGAACTATAGTAGGTCCTTTTACCAAGAAGAATTCTTTACTGCAGAAATGTGTAATAACAGCCTGTATAATGTTTAGATCATGCCACAATGATTAAAAAAGAGTTTGTTGAAGATTAGTGATGATGGTTGTCATAACTGGGAATTGACCCTAGAATCATTACAGATGATAACGAAAATAAAATGATTTTAATTCTGACTTAGTAATTGTATTTTCTCTATAATCAATTACTTGTCATCTCACTAGAGATTCCCTGTTCAGTGATGTACTTTAGAGATTCATGCTTGTGGCCACTCTTTATTATTTTTTATTTTTTTATTTTTAAATATAACTCGAAATTTAAAGTTAGCTTCTATGGAACATTTTGGATTAAGTATTTTAAAGATCAATTCAAGTTAACCAATTTTAAAAGACTTACATATAATAATTAAAACAATTCAAATAAGACTTATACTGATAGTAACCTTGTTGGTCATAGAGAATATTCATTTCTTAATTAATATGGAAAATGCCTCGTCCTACGTCTGACCTTGTGTTACGTTTCACGGTTGCCACGTGGGCTTTTACCTTTTATTTCTTATAGTTAACATGATCGTAAATCTATTTTTTTATTTTTACATATCTAATTTTTGTTTTTAAAATGTATTTGTAACTGATTGTAAAATAATGCTCTATAGAAATGAAATTAAAAGAGGGCTGATTGCACGATCACAAAGTAATCACATAATCTCTGGCAGATTTGCAACATTTGGGTTGTTGCAAAATTCGTCAAATGCAATCGCAAGCCAATTGTTTTTCATGGTATATTGCTTGTGGTTTAAATTGAGAAATATTTTAATAATAGTCCTAATATAATTTTGCAACTGATATCTTTTGGTACTGGAATTTGAGTAATTTTTTTATTGCATAATTAATAGAAAACTCGTTCGAAAATCAAATTTTTATTTGTGCGTCTTAAAATGTGATCTATTAGTTAATTTACGCAAATTAATATTAAATTATTAAGATTTATCCAGTAATATTGGCTCTCAGTTAACTTCCGCTCTTGCACGTCACTAGTAGCTAAACGTCAAAAATAAAAATCCAAGATGGCCGATGCACGTGCGCGCCATTCAATTAGTATCTAAAATATTATTTCACGGCCGACAGTTTGTAGCGTGTATTATGCGGGATCCTTTGCTTAATATTCCTGTTACTTCAATTAATGTTTGAATGAATTAATGACGATTAAATAGCAAAACAATTTTGGCATTTTTTCAATGACTTTCACAAAATGATGATATGCGTTCAAATCAATGTCACGGTCAACGAGTTGTTTTAGACACACAATTATATTATGTAACATTTATAAAGTCGTAGTGCGTTTTCTGTAAACGAGAAAGCCGCATCAGGCTGGCAAGGCGGCACGTGAAGTCTAAGAATGAACTGTGGGCTTATCACGAATTTTAGTCTAGCTTTCGAACCGAGTTCGCTTCAAGCGATTTGTATGGAAATTTGAGCAGCGCCACCGCGTGCGAATTTGGAACTACAATATTTTAGATACTTTTTGTTAATTTTCGAACGTCTCGATCTTTCGTTCATTTGATAGATTGCTGGTGCTCGTTAGTCGTTAGTAAAAATCCATGATCCCGATTGCTAACGCAAAGCGGCGTCAAGGCGTTAGTCGGATAACTTGTTTTTATTTTTAAATCTTTTAACATATGTTAATTATTTCAAATATTTACATGTGTAGATAGTTCTTTTATGTAATAGATAAAAATACAGGTTCTTGAACTTGTTCAGTATGGCACGTGTCGACGCAAATGTCAGATTTAAATTTAAACTGAATTTTAACGGTTTTGCGCAGTTTCTGTCTAGTTTAGTTTGAAAATGCGTAGTGTCTATTTTATTTTCGTTTATTTGATTCGGTATTTAAGCGGCATTATATAATACTTTATACGAAACAGTACGTATTTTTGTTACTGTTTTTCTGATTTTTTTTTGTTATCATATTGTTGTGTTTGATTGTAATAATTTATTTGTTTTGATAAGTATATTTGTAGAAAGGTCGTTGGACCTTTTGACTAGACAATAGAACAAACAAGCTAATCTCACCAAACTGTAAATGTGTTTTTACGTATTTCCCTCAACGAATTATTATTGTTTTTTTTCTTTCTTATGAATATATCTCCTTTGTTTCAGCCAGGACGCGTTGCGACTTTAATTGCCGAAAGAGATGTAAGTACCTAATGCTATATGATGGAGTGGTTATCGAACTCTCCTTTGCTTCAGAAATCGAGTATGCTTCCTAGTTGGAACAAATATATATAAACATCAAAGTGCGTAGTCGTGGAATGTTGTTGTGTAAATAAATCTACGCACTACGACGCAGTAGTTAGATGCTTGGTTTAAAAAAAAAACTCGCCGCTTCCCGCGAAATGTTACCGAAGTATTTTTGTCACCGTTTCTCGCAATTATTGCTAACTCGCGAATGCGTAATTCGCCGGCAATGTAGGTTGTGTGCGATCTACGTTCACTGGTTAATAATAATAACAACTTTATATTATTTCATAAATACTAGTCTTCAGTACAAATTTAAAACTGAAAAATAGGCTGTATAGACACTACACCCTTTGAGTTGATTAAATGACATTATTAAACAAAAAAATCATGGCTGTATGGGCTCAATGCCCTTGCCTTAAAATGGAAAAAAAAATCAATATAAATTGAAATAAATTACCAAAGACCAGGCTTTTTCTCTTCATAAATATGTTTCTGAACGAAACTATCAAATATGTATTCACAAAAATCTTATTTCTATGGTCTAAAATTCTTTCTCTCCATAGTTAAATGTCTAATATCCAAAGTTGGTAATGGTAACTAAAAACGGCCTTATACTAAATAATGCCTGCCTTTAATCCTGCTAGAATTGAAGCTTCGTTATCGTTGATTATATGTGTATAATTAATTCTATTGCGATGTATACTAAACCGAAATAACCTTTTATTGGACCATAATATAAAAAAAATGTTTGCGATAAATAAATTGCGTAAGTTCCGATTATACGCGGCATCTCTTACGGTATGTTTGTATACGAGTACACTGCCGCTTTGGTATTGCTTTTTTATATAGATAAATTTAAAGTAACTGTGTAAAGGGTTATTGTATTAGGATATCCCTTATGGGTCACTGATTAAAATTGTTGTTTCTTTTGTTTTTTTATGACCGAATGTTTTTTTAATTATAGAATAGGACAGCATGCTCAAGATAATTGGAAACAGCGTTAGTTTTAAAAATTGACGCAAATAACAATTGTATAGCGCCCAACAAAAAGTTACCTAAGAATATATAATTTAGATTTTTAATATAAACAACTATAATTAAATAAATATAAATAAATAAAAAAAATATAGTAGCTAAAGTTAGCTATCAAATGTTTCTTGTATTTCGATTTGTTGTAGGGAAAATCATCTTTATATTATGGTACACAAATAAAGCTAAATGTTGAAAGTAAAAATACGCGCTCATTAAAAAATTTAATTAACTCACCATCAGGCCCAATGAAGGTAATCAAGCAAATATCACACACATAAATTATTACTCTAATTTTAATTTTAATTATTACTATATATACTCCCGCTATTTGTTCTGCATTTTTCTACATTTTCAAAGTTGATTGTCTGGAAGAGATCGCTTCTTAGCGATAAGGCCGCCATCTCCTTACTCACTTACTCTTATCTTTTCTTTCTCTTTAAAAATAAATAATAAATAAATAAATTGTTATTTTGTCTAATTAAGAACTAGATTACTTCCAGAATTGACTCTTCGTTGTAACCTAGTTACCAAAACGTGACCTCTATTTATGTTTATCCCAATATAAATAAGTATGGCCTTGGCCACGTGACACATTAATCGAAATTTTTATTAATTAGTTTATTATCGGTTTTATTGTCCTGGCATATATTATAGGTAGATATATATGACGCTGGAGTAGTAGATTTTTGCACTTCAAATATTATATCATGCAGCAGTCTAAAATAATATGTAACTAGCTAACTATACCCGCGGTCTTCTTACCCCGGTTAATTTATTTTTTTGTGTCAACTGACGACTGTCGAGTGTGAACTTTCTTACGGATATTAAGTATTGTAGTTAGTGCCTAGATAATTATGTTTTTTAGGTTTGATTAGGTAGCTTACAGGTCAGAGCCCATGATATCATATGATTTAGACACTAATTTTATTAATATGAAATATAAAACATAGGTACGTTGCGAAATACTATAGTTGCGGCATGACTTAAGATCAAAATTGTCACATTTCCATATACCTTTTCAAACGAGGTATTATTTTTTCTCTGTTGAATATTTATTTATTTATTCAGTCGACGTTTGGAGCAGAAAATGTTTAAGTTAGAAGTTCATATTATATTACTCTTATTCAGTAATGAAATCAATGAATGAATGTTCAATGAAATTGAATAATAAGTTGATAGCCATAATAATGTGTCAATCAACTCTTGAATTCGTATAAAACAATAATTGCTTTTAATTAAACGTATTATCTCGTTTGTCGCATTAACCGGCCATTTTACGATATTAGCCACGTCAATAGCACGAAAATGGGTCATGTGTGTTGCTAAATTTATCTTAAGAAAGCCGTTTACGTGGTCACTTCGTATGAGTCGGCTCTTCCTTGATTTTAATGCGTCACATTTTTTGTATTTAATAATGTCACTAGAGGAGTTACCGGATTGGTCCATATGTAATATTTGTGTCACCAATATTCGACTTATGCTAGTGACTGTTAACAGCTTAACTACATCTTACTACTCTATGTAGAAAACATATTATAAATTGCATTTTTTTTCGTTAGTGTCTGTTATTTTACAAATTGTTATTGTTTATTAAACTTCTATATTTTTATATTAGAATTTATTTAAAAATGTTAATAAATTAAGAATTAAAAACGCAATTACTGACCTAAAGTAGAAATAACTATAGATCCAAAAAGGAACTGACGCAATTGTAGGGAACGATTTATTGGAGATTGAATTACTGATTCCTATGTGCAGTGTTTTAGAAGATTAGTTATTATTTATTTGATTGTAAAAGAAACATCCATTTTGATAACCGTAATGTATATATTGATTATTCGAATTGACAATATAAAAGGACATATAAAATACTCTTTTTATAAATATAGCCAGTAATATAAATTACAGAACAACGAGTTCCAACACAATTTCGCTAATTTTCCAGTTATGTAATATTTTTTTAATTGCACGTTTAGTATTTATCTGTACGTTGAATGCAATAACCCTTTTTCTATATAACGTACCGCGAAAACTAGCTTAGTTACGTTATTGTTCTACGATCGTATTGAAATATATATGTACCTACATATGTGTGTTATATATGTCTATATCGACTATGAGTAATGCATTAATATCTTGACGTTGACTTGAAATTGCGTAAACTTATCAATTACACGTGTACTTTACATTTAATTTACGCTAATTTACAATTATAATCTTTTTTAAGCAGCTTATACGTGTATCTACGTATCTCATCAAATTTCAAAAACATACGTCATTTTTTCTATAATAGACGATTAACAAAAGTGATATCAAATCTATGACTGATCGTAGTGTCTATAATTAACCTCTTTAACCCCTTGGCCACATATGTGGACGTTTAGCTTTTTATGATTATAGTTATTGTCATAAATAGAACAAAAATTTGGTCACTACAGGATCCCTCAATAAAAGAAGTAAAAAATTCTTGATTTAGCTGCACTGGTAATGGTTTTATTTTTTAAAAATTAAGACATGTTCTCGCAGTGGAAGCTGAGCTGCAGTGTGAGCTAAGGTTAATTTATTTCTGATCACGTGATGTTTGTTTTATTACCATACATTCGAAGCATGATTGTATATGTTACAATGTTGCGACACATTTCTAGTGATACGATAGTTTTTATCACTATTAAAATGACTGCAATTATCGAAATAACCACTTTATTCGTTATACAAAGTGTCACATTTATTTTTAATTTTTATGTAATTAATTGCCCATCTAGAATACGCTTAATCTGAAATAATTAATATATTTATAGTACTAAGGTAAAGATTTGTTTCGGTCTGGAGTCGAAGTTGAGACTTATGTGTTCTGGTAGTGGTGGTAGCCCACGCAAAATAGTTTTTTTTACAAATATTCTAAACCAGCTATTCTCAAACTTTTTTGGCCTTAATATAATTATAAAAAACTGATTTATATGTATTTATGAATAATCATATTGCAATGTAATATTTAGTTGGAATATTTAGATGTAACCTTATAATATCCCTTTGGTAGGTATTTTTTGCAGTATTTTAGCCCTAGAGTTCCGCGGAACACCACTTTGAGAATGGCTGTTCTAAACAAATTGACAAAAGCATTACTCAACATTTATTTATGTACAGTCTAGTGCAAAAGCCCTTAAATGTTTAATATGTATGCTTAACATTTATCATCTATATATTTTTGAGTTAAAGGATATACATTTTTGTACTCTATTATACAACAATTACGTCAAAGCATAAAAAATATTAGATAATTCGCGTTCGTAAATAATTACCAATGCTTTTTGATAACCTTTGGGATAGTCATCTTAGTTGGTTTATTATTTCAACGTGTACTGTCTGGATATAACTGCTATAAGTATAATGAGAAGTTATTGACATAATAAATGGCGATACGAATACAGGAAAATTGTGAGAGTCCACTAACTTTCATTTATTTTTTTATTTTTTTTATTTATTTATTCATTTAATAAAACTTAGCCTATTACAATAATATAACATTTAAGATAGCTTTATATAAACAATGAAAGAAGTGTTAGAATGAATTTGTGTTAGCTATCCAAAATGCAGACTAAAGCGCTCATGCAATGATCTCTATTCGAAATGGGATTTTTGTGAAGCGTTTATTCATAATGATTAATACAAGTCTAAAAGGACTTAAGCGCATTACAGCTGACCAATCACAGACGAGTACATTGTTTTAGTATTAAAATTCAACTAATTGCATTTTTTTTATTATTTCAGGGTATAACATGGGGCAGAGCATTCCTCGTCTCGTCAAAGAACACTGCGGCCTTACCTTACTTATCAAATAGAGAATGCAAATTGGGTGGTTATGAAGAGTGCACCGTGGACTTCTATCCGAAACCAGCTTCGACTTCATCTTCTAGTACAGAACTTCCTAAAACAGCTGTTTTGTATATAGCTACTGCTGAAAACAAACATTGGCTCGGGTCGGCGAAACTAACTGACATCGCGAAACAAATACTTGAATGTCACGGTCCATCCGGTCCGAACGTGGAGTATTTGTTGAAATTAGCTGAATTCATGAGAGACGAGGTCCCGGAAGCGTTGGACGATCATCTGTTTTCTTTGGAAAGGCTGGTACATAGTATGGCCGTACAGATGGGCATATGCTTGAGAACGCTGATGGGTGCGGAGAGATCTGAACCTAGGAACAATAATCAATTCGCTTCCAGGGTCCCGGAGAAGAAATTACGTTGTGTCAATATGTGATTTTATTCCAGTAATGACATGGTCTGCAGTCCGTTCTTACTATAGTTGAATTTCAATGGCTCACAAATAGATTTCTGCATAAAAAGTCAATGCATATTCTTTATAGCAATAAGGGTCAGTGATATTTTCTTATGAAATTAGATCAATTTTTGATAATAATAAAAGTAAAAAAAACATAAAAATTATATAATTATTATTACTAAAAATAAGTACAATTTTTGATCTGATATTTATGAATATTTTTATTGTTCGAACGGATATTGTGGTCTTTTTTGATGATGTATTTATTTAGTTATAAGTATAATTAATTTACTAACATGACTATATATGTAAGGTTGAAATGTGATTTTTGATATAATAAACAGTACGTATAAATGTGGCGCTGGCACGTTCTTGACATATTGTTGGCGTTTGCTAAAATTTTATATAATGTTTAAAACTAACTATTAACTTTAATTATATGTGACATTTATAGATTTTATATTTAAATGTTGAAAACCAGTAAATTGAATTTACACATGGACGAAAGCCTTGGTTATTTAACAGCTGTTGTATCGCTTACTTCTCTATGGGGAGCGATTGTATTGGTCAGCACTAGCTTAAATCAAGCTAATGTTAATTCAATACCATTGTGAGGAATAATTAAAGAGTTAAGATGTGATAAACCAAATATTTAAACCAAGTATTATTATTTAAAAAAGCATGATTGTGATTTAACATTTTCGTTATTTTAAATGTAAAATTCTATTTTGTTAAAATATTTTTGTTTTGTATCGAAATTCTCTAAGTGCTCCCCCTGTTTTTGGGGTATTCGTATAACGGGGGTCGGATCGATCCGGAATTTTACAGTTTTAAATATACTTTTAGTAAATAAATTTTTCTTTTATTTTCTATCGAATCGTGTCATCTAACCTAAGGTTAAAAATAAAAATGCGATTGGAAACATAATTGGCTTCGTTTATTTGTTAGAAAAATTATTATACAATAGGATTTACTGTAAAGATGCTCACTTCATGTTCTATCAGCAGTAACTTCACTAGTGCCCGGTAGATGGCACTATCAAATTCTGTATCTACCTACATTTTTAACGTTAATGCATAAATGGCTTTTCAAAGTATTAAGCACAATTTAATGAAACATTATCGTATGATATATAACTATTTATATTTAAATAATTATTTACATTGTAACTTAACCTAAATATTATGTTCATATAATTTTTTTTCTCTTATACCTTGTCGGATAAATAAGTTACATAGGATCTGAAAAACAAAGATGGTGACAGATCGATAAAGAGAAAAATAAGTTTAAAATATTTATTATGCACTAAAATCTCTCAGTCTAAATAAACTACATACATACAGGTTGCTCCGGAAAGGACGCTAGTATTCTAGTAAATTAAGTTTCTTTGGTTAACTGTGAATCTAATTCTGCTCGAGGTAATTTTATAAGTATTTTTCGTAAATAAAGGTAAATTGATAATAAATATTTTTTTTCTCAATGGAGGTCTTTTTTAAATATAAACAAATATTTAAAGAAATTTAATGTGAAAATATTTATATAAAAAATCGTAAATCCGGTTAACGCCCCATTTCCAGACAACCAGTATATAAAATTAAGTACAATTTGGTCTAAATACTAACCCTATGTAATTTTTATAATCTTAGTATGAGAAAATACACAATAAAACATATTTTTACAACTTTAATTAATAACACGCCCTATCAAAAGATTTAGACTAGGTTAACATGCACCTTACTATTAATATGTATAAAATTTAACATTGTAGAAATGTAAGATGTGTTACATTTTAAACAGCGACATCTATGAGCGAACGGCGGAATCATCACATTAAAAATATCACTTGTGTTATTTCCTCTATAGGTTTATTTACCAACATGATTTAAGCAGTTTAAAAGCTTTGTGATTTACTAAACACGATAGTAAGCTGTAGAGACAATAAAAAGTATGACATTGATGTATTCCGGCGAAAAGGCGTGGTGATATATTTTATTATAATTAACTATTTACACTTCGTTTTGCATTATTTGATAAAAACTAGAATAAATAATATACAAATAGTTCACGACATCAATTCATACTAAAAACCTTAAAATAAATTAATACTATAAAAAATAGAACTTTTAAACATCATCATGATAAAATCTAAAAAAAAATATATACACAAAAAATGCTTCGTAATTTTATTACATAACACATAAATATTGACTACAAAAAATATCTTACAATTCTTTTTATTATTTCATTAAAAATATACATTTCGACCATACTAAAAGAAAAGGTCAAGAGGTGGGAACGTCAATAAAAAAAATCTACATAAAAAAAGTATGGGAAAGATATCTAATATTTATTTTAATTCGTCCACTGAATATCACCCAAGTTCTAGTTTTTTTGTTAAATAACCTATTAACATGGTAAAATCTACAAATTAACGATTTAAAGTTGTTATTTTACATAGTTTGTGTAGATTCTTCGTTGTTGTATTGAGTATCTCAGAAATCAAAGAAAATCAAATTTTTCATGAAATAGAGAATTCTATTTTCAAGCTATTTCAACAAAAACTGTCCAATATATTATGTTAATAGGACCCGGAGATATAATCCAATACAGTAGTCCATAAAATATAGCTAAAGTATCAAATGTCACTATTCAGTAGGTATACAAATAAAAATATAATTACTTTTTATTGCTGTAACATTGATTACTTAACATTACATTACTTTTTTGTCAATCTAACTGTCACCCTGATATTGCCATGGGAGAACACTTGCTGGGTGACATTTCAACCACTTTAACTAATAAATGGAAATTCACTATCACTTTCATCACCCGAGCCGTCATAACTGGAAGGTGGTGTGTCTAATTGTGGCAGCCCTAAATCCAAATATTCTTGGTTCGCTGTCACTGTGAGTATTTTGTCCAAATCTTCGACCAATTCCGTGAAGGAAGGCCGATCGTTCGGTTGGAAAGACCAGCATTCACGCATTAACATGTATCTGCAAGTGATTATTAAGAAAATTAGAAAATAAATATGTATAACCGAACAAAGTTACGCCACACTTTTAGAAAAATTGTCGTTACTCGTGATGTTTGTGAGGACCAGAATAAAGAGGCCAAAGTTCAAGACAAAACTGAGCTTTATTGATGTACCCACCACCAAATATGATTACTTTTGATGGGCATATATCACAACTCTCAGGAGCATAATTCTAAATTTGGAAAGCATGGTAATATCAATGTAACTGTAAATAAGAAAGGAAACGTGCAAGTAAAAATCCCTTTAAGGTGATCCAGCTTTTCCTATTTGCACTAAAATCCCTTATCGACATAATAAAAAAAAATATTCTACACCCAGAATAAATATTTAATTTAATATTTTCTATAAATTCACGCCCATTGAGTCCCACATGACAGGTATTGCCTAGTGTGGGGTCATCGAAAACCATATTTGTTATATTCATGAATAATAAATAAATAGAATAAAAATAATAATTTACCTACAGGGGTAAGTAGAGGACGACTTGAACCAGACACATATTTAAGAAACAAAACTAAACACCAATTAAGAAAAAAAACGCTTACATTTCCAGGGAACAGCATGGTGGTTTTTCCATTCTGTGTCCAGCACTGAGATGTTGATACATATACTGTCCTGGTACGGCTGGATATGGAGTGCCTCCTAATGTCATTATCTCCCATAGTAACACACCAAACGACCAGCTGGTATTAGAATAGATTATTTATAGAATTTTGGGTCTTCCATGATAATAACAACAGCATAATAATAACATGCAGTTTATTATAAACAATTATAATTTTAAGGACCCTCTTTTTAATTAAAATAAATGCTAATGCGCAATTAATGGGTAACGACTTTGTTCTTTTTAATTGATATAATTTTTAAACTCTATTAATCGAATACTAAACAAATTATTTTTTATATTTGATGGAAAACGAACAAAAACATCTTCAATTTAACAGACAGGTCGTCTGTCAGTGAGTAAAACAACATAATTTGTCATTTAAGCGAGGAAAGCGTCACGTATATAAAAACAATGTCACTTACACATCAGTCTGTGTGGTAAAAACTTTGTGATATAACGATTCTGGCGCCATCCATCGGACTGGGAGACGACCTTCAGTCTTCTTTCTGTAGTAATCATTACTCTGAACGTCTTTAGCTAATCCAAAATCAGCTATTTTTAGGACGCAATCATCTGTCACTAGAACGTTACGTGCTGCTAAATCACGATGGATGCACTGAAAGAAATTATTTATATATATTTTTCTAATAACTATTCTATAGAAACATTCACATATGATGACATTGTATGTTTCAAACCCTACATAATAAATTGTTCCTTCAAACTTACTCTTCTGGATGCCAAATACTCCATTCCTCTTGCAACTTGATACGAAAACGATACTAAATCCTTTTGTGTCAATGTTCTTCTATCTTTGTAGTCATCTGTATCTGATTCATATCTAAAAACAAATAAGTATTCGATATTGAAAAAAAAAAAGTTTTCCTTATTGTAACAAAAAAACACGGTAGTTTTTTAATTGTGATAAAGAGTGTATTGTATTGTGCATGTATTGTTTTCGTTACTGGCCGGTAGATGGCGCTGGTTAAATTTTTAACACGCATCCGGTATTACACTTATAATAGTTATTAATCAGGTTCCATAAAAATGGTTTTTTACCTATTTCCAGGTCGATGATTTCTCAAGTACTCCCTCAAATTTCCATTCGGCGCATACTCTACAATGACATACAAAGGACCATCTTGAGTGCAGCAACCGAGTAAATTAATAATGTTAACATGTTTCCCTATCATCTTCATCATTTCCATCTCAGATACCAAAGCCATCATCTCCGCGTCTGTGTGGCCCTCTGAAAATAATCAATTAGTACATAAATTATAGTTGATAATTTCAAATGTGTAATACAATTTTTGCAAGTGCCATCTAGTAGTAGCTATCAAATTATATTACCTAACGCTATACATTTTTTATGTCATATCAATACCTTTCAACATCTTAACAGCAACAACACTCTGCATCCCCGGCTTAAGAGTACCAATACATTCCGCCTTCACCACTTTCCCAAATTCCCCTTCCCCTAAAACTTTTCCTATAGCAAGGGTGTCCCTCGGGACTTCCCAGTCAACATCAACAGGAAGCTCATATTCTGACATTCCTGCACAATCCCCATTCGAATTACTCTGGACTTGGGATAATTTTTGTTTTTCTATTTTCACAACTGGCATTATCTAAAATTAATACATACATACAGTTAAACTGAAAAATCAATCGACCGAATCGACAACGCTGTGGTCTATGAATTGACGCAGTCACACCACTACTAACCAGTGTCAATTTATAAAGTAAACTGTCAAAGTGACATTGCGATATTGGCGCCAATGGATGGTGAATGAGCTAAGCTCTCGAATGTTTTAATCTTTTAATTCGATAAAAAAATAGAATAAAAATTAGGTTTTACAATCCAATCTAACTTACAAAAGCTTCTCCAGAAGAATTAACTACTCCGTTTATTTGTTTCTCAACGGTGACTTTTTTAGTCCAATGCGTGACTATAACAGCTCTAGCAGTCTCTATTGCCAATTGTTTCTTTATTTTTTCCCGTTTCAACTTTTTAAATATCATAACAACTATTATGGCGGCAACGAAAAACATTGCGCCTATGACAGCTGTCAAAATGTTGATTAACCACGTGTGCTTCCCGTGATCTAATGCTTCTGAGGTTGGTAACGCTGAAATATAATATAATATCATATAGGTATCAAGGCTGTCTTCTTTTGTTTTATTCTTTTCTATACTTACATTCAAGGACCTGTAAATAACCCCTAGCTGTAGTATTGCCTAAGTGGTTGATCGCCACACAAACATACCATCCCTCATCCTCTTTGGTTGCATTATAAATAGTAAATTGATCGGATTTATCAAAAGGATTTTGACTCTGAAATATATACGTAAGCATTCAGAACAAATATTTTTAACTAAAATCTGCTGTCATGCAAAATTACTTTCATTAAGACTCTGGTATCAGTCATGTACAAAATAAGTACCTATCTAATAAATATTATTATTATTTTCTAAGGTTTCACTCAAAAATTGAAGTATTTTATGTGACTTACTATACGTTTATTTTGTGATTCACAAACTCCAGTTATGAACCACATACCACTAAAAGTCTAGATAATCTATTTTCGTAAAATTAAAATCATCTAAAGTAATTTTGTTAATTTACGACCATTGTACGAACACCGCTTGCTGCAACCACAGTAATCGAAATGAAAACGATAGTAAGTGACATAAAACAATTTTTTATTTAATCAATAATTGTAGGTATATATGCATATATATAGTACATTTTTAGGCAATCAGACTTGATACAATGAATATAAACTAATCTTATATTAACTATTAATATATTAATCACCATATATATTAGCACATTGGATTATGTTAGTATATCAGTAAAGCAACACATGCGAAAGTTATTCGACAACAAAACCCTCACCTTAACTTGAAACTGATTTATATTATCCGCAAACGCGTCTTTCAAATCGTCTTTTTTAAAATATAACCAATAAAAAGCGGGTTGCAAGTCTGATAAGAAATCACAATTTAAAACGGCGTCTTTGCCCATCAACACTGTTACGTTTCCAGGGGGCTGCGTGAGCACTGGCTTTGCGAATAGCCTCTCTAAAATTTACAAATTCATAATATAACATAGAAATTCTATTTATATTCTTGTTAGTAACTAAATAATTTCCTAATATAAATTAATATTGATGTTAGCACAGTCTACTGCTCTTGAACAGTACCACTAAACCCATAAATTATCTCGCCTTCCGAAATCAATTTAAAAGTAGCTTAATACAAAGATAAATCATCAGTCAACCTGCACAATGCGTACTCGCCTCACCAAGCCAGCATAGTGAAGGTGACTTCAACAGACTACAAGTTAATACCTATCAAATTTTTCCATCACCTCATTATAATTATTTACAAATGCCTTCACCAACATAGAATTAGACCGCTGAAACCAAAATTGTTTAACACGTGATACCTTATTACAGTGTAGATAATAATTAAGGGCGCAGAGAATATAAAATAACCAAGATAGCAACAAAACACTAAAAGACTGGAATACACAACAAAGTTGCATTTCTCAAGTTTTAAAACATTCGAACATTGGGATCATTGGAAAGATTAGCTAAAGCTATGGTTACGTTTAGGAAAGGCCTTTACAAATTCTGGTACAGTATTTTAAGAGAGTGCTTTAAAATAAAAAGATATCATTGTCATTAAAGAAACTATTAATGTTGCAGATCTACAAAATTGTATAAAATAGAACCCTTAATTATTATCTTGTATTCGGCAAAATTAAAGAACATTGATTTTTTTATTTCCGTCACCAATATTTTTTGTAAAAATGATAAACCTCAGTCAGATTGAAAGATGGCGGTATAGGTCTGTCACTAGGACCGACTTCGTAGAAATCGTCTGGTTCAATTTTGTACCATTGCGTATGGGGTTCCAAATCAGATATAGGGGGGCAACTTAGAATCGCTGTATGATTTATTAATACTGTGATGTTTCCCGGAAATCCTTCCTTGATGTAAGGTTTTGATGGATATCGCTCTAAGAATAAAATGCTTAAAATTAAATTTAAATCTATTCTTAACAATAATGATTCTTACACACTATACAATCATAGACCGATTTACAATTCAATAAATCAGACAGTGCTTTTCGGCTAAATTAACATCGGATATGTGTTTTATTGATGCTCAGTGTCTTATTTGAAACAAAAATAAAAAACAATTGAAAATCTTCACATAAAATTTCTGATATATTGTTGTGATATGTGTTTAAATAAAGAAAAATAGCTCACCAAGCACTTGCAATTTAACCGTATGGTTGATGCATCCCAAATAATTGCATACGATGCATGTGTAATTGCCATCATCCCCTTTAGTAAGCTCGTCGATGGTTAAAGCCCACTTCCCATACGTAACTTGCCCAAGGCTTCTTGTTATTGGATACTTGCCATCTTTTTGCCAAGTTATGTTTGGCGTAGGGTTACCTGGAATTCGTAGAATTAATAATTACATTAATTTCCCTGATTTAAATTTATGATACTTTTAATCTAGTGCCCCTATATTTTGGATATATTTTTCAACTATCATGCAGTCCAAAAGTAAAGTCAGCCACCAAAGAATGTATGAAACAATCCAAATTGAACGGGCAACTTTTCCCAAGCTCTTCCCATAATGCAACTGGCTGAGCTACTGACGCAGACTGGGTTAATTACTATCAACAATCTGATTAGCACTCGGGAAGTGAAGTCACTTGTTCAGTTTTAAGTTACGACTATTAAAAAGTACCTTCAGCGTGACATTTTAATTTCGCGGAATTTCCAGCCGGCCTCATGTCCATTTCATACATTTTCGACAAATGTTTAAAACGAGGAGCGAATTCTTTCACGGAACTATCCAAATGCCCGTGCTCATGGTCTCCATCTTTCTCACTCCTATCATACATGTCGTCATCTCTTAAATCATCATTTTTCGCATTCTCCTTTTTGCTTTCAATAACATCCAAAGAATTATTGACTAATGCAGCAGCGCTGTGCTGAGAGAGTATTTCTGGCATAATCCTATTAATATCGACGTCAGATTGGTATTCTGAAAATCAATACCGTTTCAGTTAGTTTAGTTCAAATCATAAAACTAAATATTGTTGGCTGTAAAATAGTTTTAAGAGCTATAAATTGAAATCTTTTGTAAGCTTCTACAAATATTTGCTACCGTGGATCAATAAAGTTTGTATCAAAAACCCACACGCTTTCAACACGAGAACTGATTTCATGATTCTTAATTCTTATAAAATCTAACTTCGTTAATAGTTATGTCGATAATATGTAGACTTATAATTGACAAAAAGTAAAATACTAGCTACGTCACTGACTATATCAACATCAGTACATCAAGGTTAGCTGGTAGAATTTGCCTAAAGGCAAGGCAAATTTATTCTTATTATTATTACAGTCAACCTATAAAATGTGGTGCATTCTCCTGGGTGTCTAATATTAATATCTGTTTTATTAGCGACCTATTCATAAAAACTCGTTAACACGTGCATACCTTCAATGGATTCTTGTTTCTTCATTCTCTTTGAGAGTTTAATGGTGACAACGTTGGTCGTATTCTCCGTTTTATCATCACGCATTTTGCATGTGTAAACGCCTGCGTCTTCTGCACGAAACCCCTTTATTCTTAGCCTGGAAATATTTGCGATATTTATGGTCTGGCTGGAGCATGATTAACATTTTAATGGGTTTGCCGCTAACATGTCTGTTCCGTTCTTTATGTTATTTAGATATTATATTATCTCATTCATTTGTTATTGATATTATTTTGATTCAATAAATCGGGTTAAACTCTATAAATGTTCTCTTTTAGATTGTACAGATTGTATAAATCAACATACAAAAATCATTTTATATTCGTTCTGAATGTCTTTATTTATAAAAAAAACCAGACCGATTAGTTTATTCCAACCATGGAAAAAAATCGCGAAAATTAGTGATTTTTCGGAGATGATGATGATCACGCTACAGTCACGGCTAAGACGGCTGTACAGCATTTGAAAGGTCAGATTAAAAATAAGCAAAATTAACATGATGATAAGCCGTAAAAGTCATTCAAATTAGTCAAATATCCCCTTTGTTTTTCTTTTGTTTGTTATTATTTACAATGATAAGATATGATATTGAGGGTTGTGAGTAAGGTATGACAATTAAATTTTGGTTTTCCTCACCATTGTCTCTGTTGTATGACTCTGGATTTCAAAAACGAATGGCCGACATCCAAAAGTTGACCATCTTTGAACCATTTGAGAGTTTGTCCTGGAGTTTTTATCGTACCACAATCTAATCGTAGCTTCTCATTCAGCGACACCTCCACCACATTGTCATCTGAAACAATTTTGTTTTTATTTATTAATAAAAGCTATAAGTATATTTAATAAACTAAATAACCCATATATAATATCATTTCATATATTAACTTGGTTTAAGATTAATTACATTACCTCTGAAAGCTAGTTTGGTAATAAATTTTATAGAAAACGAAATTTTTTTTTTTCATTTTCACTACTGTTTTTTTTTTGTAAACATGTTACGTAATATTTTACAAAGATTTTTATTTTGACCAAGAATTACTAAGATCCTCGTCTTCGATGTTGAAGATTGATATTTTTAAATTTAAAAACAATAAACAATCTCCACGTATTAGACGCAAAATGTCTCAGTCAGTTCATAAGAATAATCACTTTTTGATGTTTCAAGAAAGAAATTGGATGAGCATTAATAATATCAGTTGAAATTTAAAAATACCCACACGTCTAAATCTTTGGAACAAATCCAAATAACTTACATTAAAAATGAACATTTTTAACACATTTTTTTAGTAATCCAGTATTTTGCTTGATATTAAGCTGAAGTGCAGTTTATGAGAGGAGACAAATGCGATCCCAAATGTTTAACATCTTAAAGTAGTGATACCAACTTGTTTAAATAAAAGTTTTCGTGGTAAAATATATTCTTACAATTACTAAAAGGGTCAAATAATGAAATGTCTAATAAAACATAACCTTTAATTTTAAACCAAAATAATATGAGTTTTCACGTATATAATTTGACCCGTGTCCACCAAAAGGGTCTCAGAGTCAACAACTATATTTAATTTATGAATAATAGCCTGCCCTTTACCAAAGAACAAAGGCGGTCATCTATAAATAATTGTTTACGAACATAGAATTATATAAATGGACGCACAAAATAAAAATGACATGTTACAAAAATTATTGTGACTTTTATTATGTGAACATGAATGTATTGTACATTTTTTAGTTTCGTATTTCATAATTTCATTGTGAAAAGTAAGTTGACAACTTGTATAAGTATGTAATACTTGGCCCCAAATCAGAATATATTAGGACAGAAACGTATAAACATCTAAGTATTTATAATATATATCAGCGGTTCTCAAACTTTTTTGGCGAAGGAAAAAGCCTTAATATAATTATAAAAAACTGATTTATATGTATGTATTTATGAATAATCATATTGCAGTGTAATATTACGTAATATTTAGTTGGAATATTTAGATGTAACCTTATAATCTCCCTTTGGTAGGTATTTTTGCAGCATTTTAGCCCTAGGGTTCCGCGGAACACCACTTTGAGAATGGCTGATATATATAATATTGCTTAAAGAGGACCCGACTCGTTTTACATATTTTAAATAACGGATAATGCGACTAAAATGAGATGAAGTAAAAACGAAATGCTTACTAGATATATGTGAATAATTAAATATTATAAACGATAAACTCTTATTGATTTATTCTTCGGTTCTGTAGAGCCAAAACACTGACCACCATATGGCTCTATTGTGTCTCAAAATGGCCCTTTCGAAACTTAGGTTACCTCTTTTTTCATCCAAAAATACATCTGCTACACACGTGCAACCACTAAGTCGACCTTAAGAACTTGCAATCGATAATAGTGTTGTTGCTCTATCGATATCGATGACTTGTTGATACAAAAATTATTTTTTTTAAATTCAATACTACAACAAAGCATATTTAAAAAATAATATTGCAAAGATTCAGATATAACGGGATTGGTGTTAGAGGCATATTCTGTATTCGATAAAAGAAATATTGGGCGCAAAAGAGTTTAAATTTAAAACAATATAATCGACCACGAAAGTTCTCGTCGGAACTAAGCAGCGTTTTAAATTTAATTTAAAATAATAATTTTTTTTAAAATTATATTTACTACAGGAATTATTATTACGTACGTTATTGAAAAAATATATCAATCACTACGTATCTCTGATCCGAGAAGTGTTTTTGAATTCGAATACTAACAATTGATACAACTATTGAATCGACTAAGTTCGAATTGGTATAAAAAATTAGTTAAAGAATTTATAAATAACTTTAAAAATTAGTTGAAATTAATTATCGCGCCTTTATACATAAATCTATGTAAAACAAAATGATTATGCTTAACAAATTTGAACATAAATTATTCATGATTTATATCGATGACAAATGCACCTAAAAGGGTGACGTCCTTATGCTAACAAAGTTTAACTGTGATCGTTAACTTTTCACTAAAACTCGAGAAAGAAACGTTGACTTTAAAATATATTTAAACTTTGCGTCTTGCAAAAAAAAGTTTGCAAATATTTTTATAGTTTTTAAGAACATAAATTTAGGTAAAAAGGAACGCATGGTTTTAAATAAAGTAAACGTATTTTTGTTATAGTAATAATTTAGAATTCAATTACTTAAAACTACTACAATAAAAGCATTATATTTTTGTCTGTTTGGAATTCTATCAGTGGGTTACTATGGAGGAACCAGGTTTGATTCCTGCAAGTATATAGGAATAAATGTTTATTTATTATTATAGTTCAGTGACTCTCAACCTTTTTTTTTTGTTGCACACTTAACGATTTTAAAATTTGACGGTACACAAAGGAAAAAATAAGTTTAATTTTTTTTAAATCATATTTTTTAATATTATTGAAATTATTATATATCTAAAATTTGGCAACACACAAAAGTGCCGCAGCACAGTGGTTGGGAATCACTGTAATAGTTTTTTATGCCTTTAATCTTATTGCAGTGAAACTGAAGTCAGCTGTTGTATCATTGCGCTCTCAAACTATTTTTGTTTTAGTTCAGAACCACGTTTTTTTTAAATACTTCTTCAAGTCAAACCGTTTAATAGCAATATGTATCTAAAAAAAAGTATAAATATTATTACTTTATTGTTAGGTTATAAGGCCTGGTACTTCAAGACTACGTGTTTAAAAAATAATAAATTTGAAAAAATAATACTTAATTTTATGATTTGTATGTTTGTGTTATTATCTAGATATCTTTCTTATTGTATATTAGTTTATAATATAGTAGTATTTAGCAATAATAACGTGGGTGATTGTACTTTAAGAAATCGTAACTTTGGACATTTTGGAACAATAAAAGCGATTGTTCTTTTGTTGCCGTATGGAGCACGTTCAGAGACGAACTAAAATTTTGCTTTAGTATTAATGAGCACGGATTTATTGTTATTTTAACATGACTTGATTTTGTTTATAAATATTATTATATTCGCTTATAGTTATATATGGTTAATAAAAATAAACAGATATTTACATAGAGTTTGGGTGTTCTATCTATGTTATGACATTCTAATTTATTTATTTAATTATTATTTGACCCAGTGAGATCACTCGTGCCTGGTGTTTATTGTGCGGGAACACTTATGGGCGTGTAATTATTCACTAAATTACGGATTTGATAGTGACTTCACGACGGATACTTCAGGGCTTTTTTACGAACGTTTGACATTACTTTTTACGGGCTTATATGTCAAAATTCACGTAAGTTACAGAGGTGACGGCCGTATCACGAAACTGTTGAAAAAGACTGCATAGCCACCTTTTAAGATAATTTTAATTGACTTTTGAATAACGGATATGTCATACACATTTGTCGGAAAATATGGTGAAAAGAAATCTCTCGTATTATTTTTAAAAGAAACTTCGGATACGCCTGAGTAGCCCCCTGTTAAGACAGGGTTACTACATATAGTAATAATAACAGTACCTATATACGAACTGTTGTTTCCACTAACGTAAATGGTACAAGGACCAATCCCCTCATCATAATAAAACAAATGCTTACAAATCTAAAACAGGGACAAAGCCTCATTTGTGCTTCGAATTGAACCACTTGTTTGTGCTCATAATATAGGTGCAAACTCAACCAACAAAACTGTTCACTATTGCTTAGAAAATAAAGATCATGCGTGTATAATAATGGAACGTAGTACGCACTACAATCCGGCCTTTTACGGTGGTCAACTATGCCATTGATGGGCACACGACGTTGTGTTGAATTCGTATTAACTTTGATTTTTAAGATGCGCGGGAGTTTCTTATTGGTTATTACTTATTATAATATAACGAGGTAGGCAGTTGTTTTAGAATTAGTCTCACGTATTGATTTACATCATCGACGCTTGAAATAGTTTGGGCATCCTTGAATTTGCAATTATTAGAGGGTACATGGGAAAGTCCCAATAGGCCCTAAATATTTTATTAAATTATTAACTTGACAGATCTATAGTGCCATCGTAGTTGCGGCGAGAATAATATTTAGTTAAATTTTAAACAACACGAAACATATATTTCAAAAAAACTATAAAACGTTTTACTGGGAAGTTGGTTTTAGGGATTTGTTTTTGTTCTAAAGATTTTGACAAATTATTCCTAATACGATTTTACTATTTTATGTTTAAATTTACTATGCAATTATTAAAACTGTAGATTCAGTGTACTAAAAAAAATTAGAAACCAAAAAAAACGTTCACTTCGTTAGTATCCATTTAAATTTTAAACGATTTTTTTTTCTGAACTATCTATTTTAAGTAGATATTGATACTTGACGCCTGACGTGGGCTATTTCACGTGTATATTTTTTACTTACCCTCTTTTTAGGGATGAACGGTAAACCACTCAGGTTACGCTGTCAAACGCCTTACGCTTGCGTCGCAACAGATCAAATGGAACGAAGAAGTACACATTTGTTTGATTGTTACATCATTTTTAGTGACATCATTTAAACTATGACCTGGCAATACTCTGATTGGTGGATTTTTAAATATGGACATAATTACTTGTGATAAAAGTTGTCTCTACGGACCCTAGCTTAAAATCAGTGGATGTATGTATTGTCATATGCCTGGTTAACCTAACCCAGGGGTCGGCAGACTTATCAACCAGCTGAGCCGAATATCAAGTTTGTAGATTTTTTCATGCTTTCAAAGAGCCGCAACATGAACTTTATTATATAACTTTATGGTGGAAGGAGCGCAGTTCTATAATGAATTACTAATATTAGAAATATTAGTAAATTTAAATATGAATTAAAAAAACATATAATGGGTTTGAGTGCCTTGTGATGGTGTTGTCAATATTCTACGTACGATATGTTTATTTATAGTTATTATTATTATTTTTATCTCAATAAAGTGAATTTTTTGTAATTCTTTTGGGGTAAATAAATGTCTTAAACCTTAACTTTATTATATACTATAATGAAAGTCTAATTTGCTTCAGTGAGTCGTAAGAGCCAGATAATCCTATAGCAAGAGCCGCATGCGGCTCACGAGCCACGGTCTGCCGACCCCTGACCTAACCTAACTGCTACCAAGGAAAAATACTAACATGCAGAAGTCGCATTCGCTAGCTAAACCCGAAACACGACTAAATCACGTGAATTTTCATAACAATAAATAAAAAACACAATACCCAAACATCAGAAGAGGCCGTTGTCAAAAAGATGAAAGAAAATAGTATTTTTAATCACAAACGGTCGCAGACGGGAAGAGAATATTAAATAGGATTTATTAAAAAAGTTGACACCGCGCCGCATCCGTTTCCTCTCACATTCAAATTTCGAATTTTTATTTCTATGCGCGCGCGCCGAATTTTACCAATTTAATTATTTTTAACCGTATCTCTAGTATAAATTACCTTATATCAAAGACCAAATGTTTTTCCTGCTTTTAAATATACTCTTTTTATCATGAATTACGGTTCTTTTTTTCTAATATTTTATACATTATTTTAAAGATTTTATGTGGACAGTATCGCATTTATTTTTATTATTTTAAAAGCTTTAAAGCCATTAGCCCCAACGATGAATATAAAAGAAACAATGTACTTATCGCATAATAATTCCTAAATTGAAAATATGACTTGTAGGAACTGTCATAAACTATTTACTGAATATATAAAATTTAAATGTCTACCAAGGAAACGTTTCGCTTGTCAAAAGTATCAAATAGAAACGCAATCTAATTTCCTGTGGCTATTGGTGTCTTCGGCAGCTGTTGCAATCCTCGTTGACAGATATTTGGTATCCCATTACGTACTAAAATAACATTGGACACAAATTTGACACAAATTTAGGATTTCCTGATTAAAATTTGTCAAATTATACTTAATTTTGATTTGATATATTTTTATATACATTATTATTATTTTATTATTAAAATCATAACCATCGCTTTATGAATTGTTATTTACTTTTTTTCTGAATGATAATTCAATTTTTTGTTAATTATTTTATGTACAGGCTATGATTGACGAGTTTCTTGTGGTCCTTCTTCTCATCGTACGCCTTTAGTGCCTATGCTAATAAACTAATTTCATTACATTTCAAAGATTACATAGAGAAAGATTCCCAGTCAAAAGAATTTAGTAAAATTTATATGTTTGTAGTAAAAGGAAATATTAATATATAATAATATTAATAATATCAATGGTACAAAGCGAAATAAATGTATAAAAATCCCAATTGTCTGGCATATACGACCCACTCCACTTTATACTTGTTATTATTAAGCTAGATACAATACTTGAGCTGGCAGGAGTCCAGGCCAGTGTCCTTTTAAGATAGTCCAGGCCACTGAATAGGTGGTGGTGGTACTTAGTACCCTATCTTTAAAATCAGTTCAAATTAGTATACCATCGTTGAGATTCGAATCTGCTTGTCATCAACTCCCACTCTTCATCATTTATAATCATCACATTTCGAAAAACGCATTTTAACTAACAAGTTAAACAAAACAGTAAATCTTTTATCAGTTCGACCTAGTAAATGTAGGTACAGTTTACAATTTTACATGTAAACGAAGATTTTTTTTTTGATGGGCATGTGTGGATCGGAAGAAGGGTCCGTCACCCTAAAGGTTTTTATTTTTAAACGTGCGCTCGCGCCGCTGTCTTTCACTCGAATTCAATTAGCTTACCATTTGTAAGAAATCGATTTCATAGTACTCGATTTTCTATGTAAATATATGATTAATGGGTTATAAAATAAAATAGTATGTAATGTTAGGAGCATTAGTGTCATTCCAAGTAATTGAATTTGTTATTGATTTCCCATACTGTACCAAAATCTACTAACTGTATTAATTTAAACTACAAAAGTATTTTTATGCTTATAAGACTGTAGATATACAATACGTATACACCAGAGGCGGCTCGTTCTAAAGAGCGCTGGTGCAGTGCACTCCCACGAAAATTACAGAAGTATTTTTATGCTTAATAAGACTGTAGATATACAATACGTATACACTATATATGTTTTGACTATTTAACGAACTACGCAGTTTACTATCGCGTTTTCATTATTCTAATCCGAGCTTATCAAATCTTTGTATGTACTATATATACCTGATGCATATGGTAGTCATAGCTTGGTTTAAAGCTAAGCTGGAATACTTTGCATATTAGTACCAGAACAGCGCAAATTTAATATATTTAACATAAAATATAATAAACAGAAATTATATTATGTTATTTATAACAATTGAAATAATGCGTGATATTCTTCTTCAATCTTTCTTAAAATACAATTAAAACCATTCATATTTCAGCACAAAATTAGTAAAGGAATTTCGTCCCTATCGACTAACAAATTGTATTAAAAAAATAACAATATTCTATAACAGACTTAACTAGTTAATACCAGACACGCATCATAGTAATTGGTGGAGACATTTTTGATTGCCGTGTCTCTGGAGTTATGACAGATTTTACACGCTTCCTGTCTTCATTAAAAATATAATTTTAAATAACACTGAACCAAATAACTTAGTAATAGCGTCTAGTTTGCCTTGTGTTAAAACTTTATATATTTCACGCTAGTTTGTTCTATAATGGCGTCGTTTTTGAAAAATAATGTGCCTACATGAGGGCTATCGTTAGTGTATGCTCATTTTGTACCATTATTGAACAACTGCGACGACATTAGTTACATTTGCTCATTTGTTTTATTTTGATTAATTTGAATCCTCCATAAATAAGTAGGTAGTAATTTATATGTGTAATATAAAAATTAGAAGTGTTGTCTTTGTTCTAATATTTTGTAGTCAGAGCATTGCATGTATTCGTGTTTATTATTATAATACAGAAAATCAACAACCATTTACTTCCATTGATAATAATTTATATAAGTCTAGGAAGGATTCGATGACTGGTTTTGTTTTAAACTGTAGTGAAGTAATAAAGGGTATGAAATTACAGCGAAAACTCTTGTAATGAAATGGAATGAAAATCGTTTAATTAGCACAGGCACTAAAGGCGTGCGCTTGCTCATCATTAGACTCTACCGTGCCTTCGGAAAGGCGTATAACGAGAAGAATACCACAAGGAACTCGCCAATCATAGTCTGTACGTTAAATAATTAACAATTAAAAGCTGAATTTTAATTCAGAAAAAAAGTAAATAACAATTCATAAATGATATAATGAAATAAAAAGGTATCAGCCTACAAAATAGTATGAATAACTAAGTAAATAGCAAAAGAATAAAATTTGATGTGCTTTGAACAGAAGAAAACAATTTTAACGCTATCATAAACATTGTAATACCAATAAATTATTCAAAGAAAAATTAATATTGCCTCTTCACAAATGTGTCCAAAATATTCCAGGAACCGGGAAGCGGTCACATTGTCCGTAACTAATGACTTCCTAACATCTCACCGGAGATCTTCTTGTCCACAAACATCTGTGTAATGTATTCTTAACTTAATCTTAGTATACATATATTTTATTATTATTATTTTAATTAATACTTTATATGGCTACTTTAGCTTATTAACCTTTAACTACTGAGGTGGGGGTTCTCTCAGGTTTTGAGAAAATAATTTTTTTGTATTACTCTAATTAGTTATTTCTAATAATTTTATTTATTCTTGCTGATTTATGATCTCATGTGATTTTTTCCAAAAAATGCTAACTACAAATAAATTATATAAAAAAATTATAAAACATCTTTTTTTTTGTTTAATGCATCCACTGTAGCTAAATATTAAATACTAAACCCTAAAAATTTTTAAATACATATATAGTCTATACGGGACTCTGAGCCCCCCACGTCAGCGTTTACCTACGTGAAATTAAATCCACCTCAGTAGTTAAAGGTTAAGAAAAGTTATAAACTATTCTATATATATAACTATATATATTATATTCTATATAACAAGTGCTTGTATGTAGGTATATATGTATTTCCAAAGCCGACAAAACAATCAACGTATTAATTAAATACGATGACGTTATAATTATGAAATTAACCAATCACAATTTGTGTACGCTTGTCAATTGTTTTATATATATTTTGTTATGTCGTAACATCGATAAAAATTGATTGTTTTTGACATCTTTGCATTTGATATAACGTGCCTCAAACTAAACCATAATATGCTTGTAGTGGTTTTAATGCAAAGATGAGGTATTTCCGTTTCAAATTCACATGTTGCTTCTTAGACGGAATTGTTAGACTATGAGTCAAAAGATTTGAATAATCCAGACCATTTTTGGTTCAATTGGGTTAATACTTGCGTATTGTTCGTGATGTTAGGTCGTGTTCAGATTATTTGTTTGCGTTCCAATTTTGTTTTTATTCGCTTTGTTATTGTTTGTTGTTTATTACGACTCAACTTTTTAAACCATTTATTCATTTGTTTTTTTTTAATTAACTTTTACGTTTATCCAACCTATTCTAACCACCCAATGCTCCTCGGAATATAAAATAGGAACAATAATAATAATAATATTTATTAACAAATTTTTTTTTACAAATTCTAGATATTAAATTAAATCATTAAATCATGTTAGCAAATAATCTAAAATTTCGGTAACAATTTAATTAAATTAAAAAAAAAAATTTTAAAAAAAGCGATAGAGTAAAATACATTATTTCATTGGCATATTAGGAAAGGAACACCAAATAAAACGTATATTATTAATATAAATGAATTTAAAAATTTAAAAAGGAAAATATCCCAATTGAAGGTCTGATAGAATTACACAAGAAATCTGATTCATTAATATACATATTTCTTAACTCGATATAAGTCTGAGAGAGGTGAATCCAATACACCCTTCCGAAATATCCAACGTCAATAGGAATTGAAAGCATCCACATTGAAAATATACAATAGAAAGTTAGTGATCGTAATTTTTATTTATAATTTCGCTAATTAAAAAAATGTATGACAAATACAAATTGGTTGTATGATTTATGTATACTGTCTCATTTAATTCGCGGTTGGCACGATGTATGTTGACGCAACACCCCATTTTCGATGCGCGTACGCAGAACGTTTCTCAGGAGTCACGTTTGAACGTAAACAAAAACAAAACGTTGTATTTATAGAATACTAAACATTTTCCTGTAAATTAACATGAATTAATTCACTGTACTTTGCTTGCCTACGAATAATTCTGCCGCTACGTCATCGGAGATATTTATCGGTTTTCCTTCATAGACCGCATTTAAGATTATTTAGGAAACTTAAGTAGACATATAGTAAAATATATACGTGTAGTTTAGAAGTATTGGAGGTTTTTATTGCAGTATTACATAGTAAAATATATACGTGTAGTTTAGAAGTATTGGAGGTTTTTATTGCAGTATTACATTATTTTATTAATGTCTAATTCAGCCATTCTCAAATTGGTGTTCCGCGGAACCCTAGGGCTTATTTTAGCAAAAAAATACCTACCAAAGGGAGATTATAAAGTTACATCTAAATATTCCAACTAAATATTACGTAATATTACATTGCAATATGATTATTCATAAATACATATAAATCAGTTTTTTATAATTATATTAAGGCTTTTTCCTTCGCCAAAAAAGTTTGAGAACCGCTGGTCTAATTGTAGTAATTATTGTGAAAATTGATATGAAAATAAAACTTAAGACGTTGTTCTAAAACAAATACAAAAAAAGCTGAGTCTTATAAAGTATTTTTGTGTATTATTGCTTGAATAATATTGTTTTTATTTTTAATATTACTATTCACATTTCCCAAAAGTTAACTAGTAATAAATTACTAGTAGTAATTATATTTTTGTGCGATATAAAAAAGAGTTTGTAGGGCGTATTATCTTAAAGTCATGACGCCTGCAAGGACTTCGAAAAGTCGTTTTTATATACTTAAAATAAACTTTATATAATAGTATGACATAATTTAAATCAGTTAACACTAGAAGTGTCGGGCTGCATACTATACCTTTAAAGATCGCTGCCGTCACATTGACGTAAAGGAATCTCATATACCACAAGTATAATAATGGTTTTTTATATGGATTTAAGCTGACAATAACAAATTAGGAAAAGTAAAAAAATACTAAAAGAAACAAAAACATTTTGTATTATAAAATATTTAAGAATGAAATCGCCGTGCCGTCAAATTGACGGCGTTGGTCTTTCTAGTGTTAAATACTGTTCGCGAATAACCACAGACGTCTCTACACTAGTTACTACCTACATGATTTATGCGTTTAGTTTCAGACAGTCTGAGAGTCCACTTTACGTATCTTTGTCTTATTTAAAAGCGACAAGTTTTTAAATGGTTTACAAGTGGCCAGTCAATACTCGTATACATAAGTTGTATCTCGAGTGCAGAACCAACACAGATTTTGTGTTAAATGCATTTTTCATTTGTTTAAAACGGCAGTCTTTTGTTTACGAGAAAGCATCACATTACAAATTATTATTTAAAGGTCTAACCAAATACTCGCGTAATAATTGACATTTACTTAATGTTAGTTGTTGTCATACGTCACGCATGACACGCACGTTTGTGGTCAGCCCTTAAAATTAACGTCTTAGAATAGAGTTTGTGTCTTTATACCCAACTAGCTATTACCCGCGGCTTCGCTCGCATTTAAGTCATTAAATAAGTATCAGAGATCATTTCAATATAAATGAATCAATGTGTTAACTATATTTTCTTGTTAGGCTGACACCTAACCTCAAAAATTCAAATAGTTTTATACTGCATATATAAAACTGACAGACGGAAATAAAAATAAATATAGAAAAATTCCAAACAGCTGAAACTATAGTCAATTGGATGGAAATTATAGTAAAAAATATTTTTTTTGACGTGACAACGTCTTATAATTCGATTGAGCCGGCTGCACGCACGAAAAAACATGACTCATGCGGCGTTACCTCGCTCTGAGGCGTTCCATGTAAGGCTTGAAGTGATCTTGATCTTGATCAATTTCATTGTGATTTCCAATTACCTCCTTCTCTATATACATACAAATCTATTAAACAAATGAAATTAAAATTTTCTTTTGAAAAATGCTACCATTCCATCAGTATTTTCTTAAGACGTTGTCACGTTCAACTATCGTCAGTAAACCGACTTTACAGACAACCGATTTTTTTAAATAAAAAGTATCCTATGTTATTTCTAGTACCTCCAAAAATATGTATACAAAGTTTCATGATGATCAGTTAAGTAGTTGTTGCGTGAAAACGTAACAAACAAACTCACATTCACATTTATAATGTTATAGGAATTATAAAAAAGCTGCGTGATTTACTAAAGCTTTGCACAGACAATAGAAACGTCAAAGTAATCACAGTAAGCCGCATAAAGCTTTTTAAATTTGCTAAATTATATTTACGAATAACATTATTTATTATTATTTTTAAAATTATTAACCACCGCAAACTATCGATTGGATAATTCAACTATTAAATGCCAAACAAATTGTAATACTATTGTCAGTACTAAATAAACCCCAAACAATAGAATAAGTGTCAAATTCCAACCAACACAAAAGGGTATATCCCAATTCAATACTAAAATATTTATATAGTGGGTAGCTTTGTAAACAGTTTAAGAAAATCAGTCTAATTTGAGACATAGGTAGTTTTGCAGCGACAACCGAAGGCAAGTCATAAAATAAACATATTTACGGTTTTAAAATAGATTACAAAAATACTCTTTGTTAAGTAAGACCTACTCTCCACAGAGGCGACATTTTAACAATCGTTCTATATACATGAGTTCTTTTAATACTATGCCTATTACTATCAGAGACATGTGAAGCGTATATACTATAGATATTTAATGCGCCCGAGTATTTAATTTTTTTTGCATTTTTGAAAAATTATAGACGCTACCTCTTTTCTTAATCTTCAAAATTAGCCTCGTGGGCTCATTTACCATATGGTAAGCTAGCACTAAAACTAAATTGGTACTGACTGACAATTTGACTGACAACTCGGTCACGAAAAGCGCTATATAGATTGAAAAAAGATAATCTGAACTCAGTAGCTTAGTTTTTTCTCGTCACTTGACACTATCGTTTTTTGTCTCAAATCGTAAACAAAACTAAAACTTTTTTCGCCATAAATCTGCAGTTCTAACTCAACACCCATAAACATAGAATACTATGGAGACGCAATAAATTAAATAAAAATATCAATTGAATTTATATAAACATTTACTTATTACGACTTAACTAAGAAACTAAATGAAATATTTTTTTTTTACATATTCTCTATTTATATATTTATATTTAAAATAACATCGTAATTGTATTCTAAATTTCAATCAAACCGATCAAAAATAAGCATATTATTTGACTCATCAAATAATTAGAAAAATTCGACTCTACAGTGGTTTTGTTCGCAATGAAATCACATGTGTTCGACGTGAGAAAATATGCATTATTATTAACAGTTTGTGCGAGGCACTGATGTATTTCTTTGTTGCACCGCCTACCTACATCCTACGCAGAACATGCATTCGGGATTTGTTTATATTTGCTACAAGGAAACTAGAAATAAGACGTCAAGGGAACTATTTGAAAACAGTGGGCTTATCACGAATTTAGTCTGGCTTTCGAATCTAGCTGTCACAAGTAAAACGGATCCGTTAGCAATCGGGATCATGAATTTTTACTAACGACTAACGAGCACCAGCAATCTATCAAATGAACGAAAGATCGAGACGTACGAAAATTAACAAAAAGTATCTAAAATATTGTAGTTCCAAATCCGCACGCGGTGGCGCTGCTCAAATTTCCATACAAATCGCTTGAAGCAAACTCGGTTCGAAAGCCAGACTAAAATTCGTGATAAGCCCACTGTTCTGATAATTAACTATAACAATACTTTTTATTATTTTATATTCAATATATCTATACAAATTGAAAGCGAAATGAAAAAATATAAATTAAATGTTTCGAAAACTCTGCAGCTATCGTGGTAAAAAATACAAGATAAAAACTAAACAGGATATCGAAAAATATATATTTTTTTAAAGTGCATCTGAACTGAAATTTCATTCATTGAATTAATTATAAATTAAACAAGAAATTTTATAAAAATATATTTTATTCTACTCGAGCCCTTAGAACAACTTTTTTAATCGCTTTTTAATTAAAATGATAGATAAATTAAGTTAATATTGTATTAAATATTGAAATATAAAATTATGTTTTTTGAATAAATACTTTTTAAAGTTAAGTTTAAATATGTAATAACTATAGTATAAACTCGTTTGAGTCTACTGGACCTTCACAGAGTTTTATAAAATTAAAAAATCGAAAAAAGAAAACCTATCTCAAACATACATACGACACGCTTCGTCACGTCTCAAGTAGATACACACATGAAAATATGAGCTAAAACAAAATCTAGACATGTTACTAATAAATCCAGACAGACATCGAGAAGAAACAAGACTAATTGCTGGAGTTAAAATACATCCTTTTTAGTGCATTTACTCGATCGACTTTGTATGGTTTTATTTCGATTATTATTTTAGGTAATGTTTTTTTTTATTTATTATTTATTATTTATAAATGCTCTATGACCGTAATAATAAAATTAATAAACCCTTTATTGCATTACAATGGTACATAGGTGAGCTTACTGCCTTATTTTTAGTTACCTTATTGGTAAGGGAAAAAATAATAACTAAATAAACACGATATATACCTACATTGCACTATTTACGAGGAAAAGCGATAATACTAATAGTATTTAATAAAAATACATATGTTTCCTATTCATTCAATTTCCTATCCATTACCCCCTGTATTACCAGTATTTCCTTGGTCCTTGACTTACGGGACACCCTGTATATCTTTGCTATATTTGGGAGCAATCAAACGACACGGTCATAGTAAATGTCAACTGACTTTAATTCCACTTTTCACTACTACCGTCATATACAATATTTCTAGTTAAAAACGCACTTTTTGGAACATAATAAAAATACATGCTCTATAATATAATACATATAACATAAGCGTGTCACAGCTAAAGTATAGTGAAAAACATAAAGCAAGACCACAAGCCCGACATCTGTGCACCTGTTCCTAAAATACACACAAAATATGGAGGTTATTATTCCTAGAATAGCAACAGACTGTAAAATGACGCTGGAGTCTGGAACCTAACTGACTTTGTCCCGCGACGACGCACGCATGTCACGGCAACTGCAGACGGCATGTCTTTCAGAAGGGAAGATGTTAATTGAACGTATTTTTATAATTAACTTATGAATAACGTAATCAATTTTTTTATCGAATTTTTATCAAATATCTAATAATAATATAATTCAAGTTTTACTCACTGCCTGACACGTGGGATCGTACACTTGGTTACAATCTAAAATTTATTCAAAAAATAAAAAATAAAAAAATTTTCAATACAAAAGAGGCTAAATTAAATTAAATTTTACGTTTTTTTTATTGTAATCAATAAATTAATAGTCAAATAAAAAATCGTATCGCGAATTTAATCGCGACGTTTCGAAAGCTTTGCGGCCATGGCAGCTCGTTGCGTTGGTTTAGAAATTTTAATTGCTAAAAACAACCAGAAAGAGCAAACTCAAGCATCCTAATGAATTGTGACTTCTCCAAGTGTATCCTAAAATATCATATAATTTAATACCAACTTTAGCGATGTATTTAACAAAATAGTGTATGAATGTCTTCATCATAATAATGTTTATATTTAGCGAAGACAGCTGCTCACACCGCATATAAATTCTTAACCCTATTCATCAATGACAAAGTGAAGGTGTATTCTTGTAAAAAAAAATACATTTATTAAAAAATATTCGATGTAATTATCGAGTCTTAATTACTTTTTAATGGCGTGAAGTTTTTACATTATATAATTTAAAATTAACTTTGAATATCTGCGTTAGTTCACAAACACATATTGAAGTCTGAAGTTGTTCTATTATATTAAAACTATTATTATTTTATTAAAAGCTCAAATTAAATTTAAATAAATAGTAATAGTCTTTTAAATTAATTTTTTTTTATATATCATTTTTATATATAATATTCAACATTTCTATGAAGCATCATAATATTCAACATTTCTATGAAGTCTAAAAACGGCTACTTTCAAAGGATATATACTCTAACCGCTAAAAATTTCAATAACATAATCACTAAGAATACCCACTCGTATGTAAGTTAGTACATCACTAAAGATTGTAAAATTGTCATCAAGATACGAAACAAGAGTTATTGCCAATCTATTCGTACAGACGCACGCGCAGGTGCGAATTTAAAATACAATAATTTAGAATACACTATTTTAATTACAATCATTAATTACTACTTATATGGAATAAAAATATATTAATTCTTCTCTGTATTTTAATTTCCGCTAACTTATACTTAAGGAGAATATGTAAACGATAAAAATTCAGATAAAAACTAACTTGAACCATATTTCATAATTCAATTCGTATATCATTGTTTTTTTTTATTTTGTTACAGGCCAGTAGCTTCAATCTACGTACATTATTAATACTCTAACCATTTATTACTCAATAAGTAAATATTATATACCTACTTATTGTTATTCGATCTATTCTATTTTTCATATTTTGTGGGTAGTTGGAAAAGTGGCTTTAATAAGGGCTTAATAAAAAGTATAGGTATATAACGAAGCACATTCGTCTCCTCAAGCCGTTTTAGTAATAGTTATCCTTGCTTTTAATATCAGGCGTAGTCAATAATCAATTATTTTAATGTTTGAAAGCTTTACCACTGAGGTGTCTTGAGGTGTTCTCATTTTTAAAACAGTTAACAAAACTAATAGTGTCAATCGGTGTTTAAAGTTGTACATGTAAATTATGTTCAACCAATCATGAGTAATCCTAAGCATCACTATAACAATAAATATATTTTTGTAAATTCTTGAAATAACAAGGTAGTCTTGTAACAAGAAACAAAATTGTATTTAAACAAATTGCAGTAAATATCAAAAGGAATTACGCTCGGATTAATTGGAACACAAAATAAAACCTTCCGCGACATATTAAATATAAAATGAACAGCTTCGTGAAAATTTCACTGAAGCTCGCATACTGAAAATATGGAATTTCATATCAGTCATTTGTACAGTTGGCAAAAATATATACAAATACACACATACAGTATCGTGATTCTAGTCTAAGATACTACTAATCCAGATCAGGGGCAACAGAAACACAGCGCTTAGAGTCAAAACTCTTTAAAAAATATATATTAAAGGACCTTCACTACACCAAATGCTGTCTGATGTTGAATCTATGGGAATTGTAAATTCCATTGTTTCTGATTAACCCTGCTTACAAGAATACAAGATTTTATATGGCTAAACTAATATATCTACCCCTACCTGTTTGCATTATGGTCGTGAATATACGTATGTCATTAAATTCTAATTTGATTGGTGTCATAAATTAAAGTGATTAATAAATTCATCACTGTTTTACTGACCGTACAAACGCAGCAAATCTTGTTTGAAATTTGTCAGATCGTCCATAAACTTTCGAATGCATACATAAAGCTCATAAATTCAAGTGCTATTTCCACTGCAAATGTACAGGATTAATATTAATTTTGTACACGCGATCAACATACAAAACGATCTCTTACTGTTTCGTGAATAAAGCTTCAAATGGTGTACTAAATCAATTCAATTTTATTATTATTGAAGGCCATTTCTTCCTTAAGTTATTAGGAAAGCGAAACAGAAGCTAAGCTAAAGTGTAACTATTTTTAATGTATTAAAATACTTGTAAACATACTTTCCCATCTGGTGTGGCAAAAGCAACGAAATACATATGTTGATTTTCACAATAAATTCGTTTGAGATGTCTACAGTAATAAAATATCGTATTTTTTCACGTAAAAACAAGTAATGTATTCAAAAATTTAATTGATAATTTAAATAAAGAATAGTTTATATATCTTTGTATTATTAGACCTTTGCAAGTGTAGATCTACCCACATTTTTATTTTTAACTACCCACATATTCAGAGAATTGAACCAAAACCCTAATGGGCAACTATAAGGGCAATAAAATACACGGTCCTATTGAATGGTTTTATGTGAATATAATTTTAGTATAGTTTATTGAAGTGAATGACTAGTCGATCAATCCCCTTTTTATATTATTGGTAAAAAAAATTGTCAAAGTCAATCCTAATCCAGAGCATAGCTGCAGGGAGAGAACTTCGGTCACGTTCTCATCGATGCCTGGACGCGACATAGGAAGAGCCTACTAAGCTCTTCTTTCACAAGGACGGGAGTCTATATGGATTTGGAGACGCAAAACGCCAATTCTCACTACCAACAAGGGAAAGAGGCGGTGAAAACGGCAGGAAACATGAAGCGCAATAATAAAACGATAGTGCTGAAAAGCTTAGAATCGCTATTGTAGCTCGGTGCTGAAGCTGTCCGACTCTTGGTCAAGGGTATATGTTAACAGAGCAGCTATTACCGGTAAATGAACATCTGGAAGCAGTCGCATATTCCCACGTCACACAAAATAGACCTGCGGGCTAAATTGTCTGAGCTGAAAAAGAAACAGCCAACATACACCAAAATAGCTGCCAAAACATCAGCCAAAATACACTAATCTTAGTGTCAACATCTACGAGTACTTAGTTTTTATAGCATACGCTGCCGAACTAAGTCTCACAGATAAGGACGAAATACGCGATCCCTATTGAAGCCTCGATTACTAGATTGATTACTAGAAAAACTGCCTTATCCACGATCTCTAATTGTTCTCCGCTTAACTCAATATGCGTTTAACTTCTCCTACATTAGAGACAGAACCTTAGGCATTTAGTCTTCTTTATGTTGAGAATTAAATTGTTTACTGAAAACCAATCGTAAATTTGCGAAAGAGCACCATTCACGTCGTCAAAGTTATACCAGCTTCCTATCTATTTTATACATCAAAGGTATAAAAAGGTTTCAGAATGGATCCCTGAGGTACACCCGTCTTCATACGCGAACCTACTGATGTTTTATATAAAAATTGGCTACTCTTCGTGTTCTATTAGATAAGTAAGTCAGAAGTAGGGCCAAGGCTTTCCTGTTAACGCCCTAGTGGTTTAATTCGCGCGAGAGGGTGTTTTATATTTTACGCAATGATCAATTAATGGCTACACGTTCGTTAATGTAATAGTATTATTTATTTCATTTCTATTCATCTTTGGGACTACGCCTTCAAAACCATATTTGGTGTCAGTCGCGGGATCAATTTTACATTTTACATCAGTTGATGGCTACACGTTTGTTGATGTAATAGTATTATTTCTTTCATTTCTATTCATCTTTGGGACTATAGCTTCAACTAATCATTTGATGTCTGAAGTTGGACCAATTTTGCATTTTACATCAATTGATGGGTACATGTTTGTCGATGTAATAGCATTGTTAGTTTCATTTCTATTTATCTTTGGGACTATAGCTTCAACTCAACATTTGATGTCTGAAGTTGCATCAATTTTGCACGTACACGTTTGTTGAAATAATAGCACTGTTAGTTTCATTTCTGTTCATCTTTGGGACTATAGCTTCAACTCAACATTTGATGTCTGAAGTTGCATCAATTTTGCATTTTACATCAATTGATGGGTACACGTTTGTCGATGTAATAGCATTGTTAGTTTCATTTCTGTTCATCTTTGGGGCTATGGCTTTATAATCAATATTTGGTGTCAGTAGTAGGATCAATTTTGCATTTTACACTGACGGCTACACGTTTGTCGATGTAATAGCATTGTTAGTTTCATTTCTGTTCATCTTTGGGGCTATGGCTTTATAATCAATATTTGGTGTCAGTAGTAGGATCAATTATGCATTTTACACTGACGGCTACACGTTTGTCGATGTAATAGCATTGTTAGTTTCATTTCTGTTCATCTTTGGGGCTATGGCTTTATAATCAATATTTGGTGTCAGTAGTAGGATCAATTTTGCATTTTACATCAATTGATGGCTACACGTTTGTCGATGTGATAGCATTGTTAGTTTCATTTCTGTTCATCTTTGGGACTATAGCTTCAACTCAACATTTGATGTCTGAAGTTGGACCATTTTTGCATTTTACATCAACTGACGGCTACACGTTTGTCGATGTGATAGCATTGTTAGTTTCATTTCTGTTCATCTTTGGGACTATAGCTTCAACTCAACATTTGATGTCTGAAGTTGGACCATTTTTGCATTTTACATCAACTGACGGCTACACGTTTGTCGATGTAATAGCTTATATTTGGGCGTTCTAATTTTGTACGAAGCAAAGATTGAGTCATTGTGAGAGAAACCAGGCGCTAAGTGTTGACCATGAGAAGCGATCCTTTCAGGATTAGAAGAATAAGGTCGAGGAGGCTATTACAGTTATTAAGATTGAAAGTAGAATTTAGAGGAAGTATTGTAACATTCAGCGAAGTCGAAATACGCCTGAGCTTCTTTGTTCGATTATCATTTTTCAAGAGACAGGTGTTGAAATCACCTATAATCAGATTGTGTTCGTACGAGGTAAGTGCGTCTCAAGGAGAGTTTTTAGTGCGACAAAGTAGTCTACTGTGGATGGAGCATAAAAGATGCCAAGTAAAAACCTTGTATTTTTTAAAATTATTTCCAAAAAGTTGATATAATAGTATTATTTGTTTCATTTCTATTCATCTCTGGGACTACACCTTCAAATTAATATTTGGTGTCAGTAGTGTGATCAATTTTGCATTTTACATCAATTGATGGCTACACGTTTGTTGACGTAATAGCATTATTTGTTTCATTTCTGTTCATCTTTGGGACTATAGCTTCAACTCAACATTTGATGTCTGAAGTTGGACCAATTTTGCATTTTACATCAATTGAAGGTTACACGTTTGTTGATGTGATAATATTATTTGTTTCATTTCTGTTCATCTTTGGGACTATAGCTTCAACTCAACATTTGATGTATGAAGTTGGACCAATTATGCATTTTACATCAATTGAAGGTTACACGTTTGTTGATGTGATAACATTATTTGTTTCATTTCTGTTCATCTTTGGGACTATAGCTTCAACTCAACATTTGATGTCTGAAGTTGGACCAATTTTGCATTTTACATCAATTGAAGGTTACACGTTTGTTAATGTGATAACATTATTTGTTTCATTTCTGTTCATCTTTGGGACTATAGCTTCAACTCAACATTTGATGTCTGAAGTTGGACCAATTTTGCATTTTACATCAACTGACGGCTACACGTTTGTCAATTTAATAGCATTGTTAGTTTCATTTCTATTCATCTTTGGGACTATAGCTTCAACTCAACATTTGATGTCTGAAGTTGGATCAATTATGCATTTTACATCAATTGAAGGTTACACGTTTGTTGATGTAATAACATTATTTGTTTCATTTCTATTCATCTTTGGGACCATAGCTTCAACTCAACATTTGATGTCTGAAGTTGGACCAATTTTGCATTTTACATCAATTGAAGTTTACACATTTGTTGATGTGATAACATTATTTGTTTCATTTCTATTCATCTTTGGGACCATAGCTTCAACTCAACATTTGATGTCTGAAGTTGGACCAATATTGCATTTTACATCAACTGACGGCTACACGTTTGTCAATTTAATAGCATTGTTAGTTTCATTTCTATTCATCTTTGGGACTATAGCTTCAACTCAACATTTGATGTCTGAAGTTGGACCAATATTGCATTTTACATCAACTGACGGCTACACGTTTGTCAATTTAATAGCATTGTTAGTTTCATTTCTATTCATCTTTGGGACTATAGCTTTAACTCAACATTTGATGTCTGAAGTTGGACCAATTTTGCATTTTACATCAATTGACGGCTACACGTTTGTTGATGTAATAAATAGCATTATTTATTTCATTTCTATTCATCTTTGGGACTATAGCTTCAACTCAAAATTTGATGTCTGAAGTTGGACCAATTTTGCATTTTACATCAATTGATGGCTACACGTTTATTGATGTAATAAATAACATTATTTGTTTCATTTCTATTCATCTCTGTGACTAAAACTTGATCGGAAGTGTTTCTCGTCTGCTGCCTATTGGTGGTTGTTGGTTGATTTGTTAATTGACTATCCTGAAATCGCTGGGTATCTCCAACATTTATATTTGCAAGCCCTTGAATACTTTCCAATTCAGTGTTTGGTACAACTTTGGGGATGTTGCCTGTTTGTTATTCCGAAAGGACTGGGCATCTCCAACATTTAAAATTTACACGTCCTTAATTACTTTCTAGTTCAATATTTGGTACAGTTTTGGCATTTGCTAGTTGGTTATTCTGAAATGGGAGAATGTTTTGGCCGCTTCACGTCCGTACCACTACTACTGATCTCCTTGGGACAGTTAACCTCATACGTATCTCTCGGTTAGTGATAAGAAAGTGACCTTATTCCCTCCTGTTATCCACTGATTTAGCAGAGTAGACTCGGAAGGAGATACAAGGCAAGTCCGTAGTGAGTTCCTTGTGCCCCCCTGAATGCAGCATTTTTCAATTCCGTGGCTTGCTGAGCTCCCATCGTACGCGTCCTCTGGTGGTGGGCGTAGGTTTCGATGTATAATACGTACGTACGTGGTTTGTAATAAAAACAAATAATCAAAAGTGTAAGCCAATACAACAATTGCAATATCTATAGATGCACATTCTACACAAAATAAGGGTACCGAAACTATCAGGATATTTATGGGATTCAGCGAAACAAGACATATGGCAACGATAGTAATAAAAGATTTTAATAGTTTTTTCAAAATTTAAGTGGGTATCTAGTTAGTGAAATATTTATTTTTCCTTCGAATCGTTAAATTTTTACGACAATTTAAGAGTTAATGCCGTTTCGGAGTCCATTACGTGACTGATTTTACTTTCTGTATAGAGTTACAAATAGCATTGTGTTTATTTGCTTAACCTTTGGTGGTCTTTCACTATAACATCTTATTTTAAGTGGCTACAAAAATTTTATTCCTTAATTAAACGAGAATGACATTTTGTTTATTCCAATTCAACTGTTTTTTTTTTCTTTTTTACTTTTATGATTTTAATTACTTTAATGATTTGTATTTTAATTACAGTATATAATACTACAGTAATAATATCCCTTAATAAATTATATTTTTTGCTATAATGAGTTTGCTTACTGCATCTATAGTTAGACTGTAACTGAAACAATATTTTATCCATTAAATTAATTACTTTAAAAATCAAGTCTACTTCTATCCTTTTGCTAATGATGTGATAATATACAATAAATTTTCCCACACAAAAATTGTATATTCCGACTGTGTGCAGTGCAGTTCTTTTGCATGCGCGTACGCACGATGCGGTGTCCCGTCAACAGTAGCACTAATAAAGATGCCGACATCCTTTGGCGAGCTTATTTGCTTATTCAACTTTAATACGCGATCGATACTCAATGATAATTAAATTTATTTATTTGTCATTGGTGTGTTTTATTCCCAAAATCAAATTTACAGATTAAAATTACTATGAATTTTGGTATAATGTAATTTTATACACATTTATTTAAAAAATTCTGTAATAAGAAGTCGTTCTGTAAATAAAATGTTTTTAAATACATTTTAATGTTTTTTTTATTATTATTTTATTTATTTATTGGGTCCACAAAGAGGGCTCTACAACTAGACTAGGAATTAACATCGTACTAAGAATTATAACATTCAGATTGTAGGCCCTATGCATAGTGAACACAGCATGCACTAACATTACAAAACTATTTACAATTAAAGCAAAAAAGAAATAAAAATACAACCATTCATTAATTAAATCAAAATAACAATCAAATCAAATCAAATTTACTTTAATAGTATATTTGCCTTTATTTTATAGAGCCCTCTATCGTTAGCTGGTCTATGACTATGTTTGTAGCATGGTGCAATATTTTTTTTGTAGTGTGAACTAATCCTACCTGATGTCAAGTAACAGTATGGTTCACGGAAATAACTGTTACCATAGAAAAACATTTGATTACCTATAAATTTTTACTAACATTTACTCCGGAAATCGTTAATGTACTGGGCTGTTGCGTTAACCACTACGTCAGCCATTCTCAAAGTGGTGTTCCGCGGAACCCTAGGGCTAAAATACTACAAAAAATACCTACCAAAGGAAGATTATAAGGTTACATCTAAATATTCCAACTAAATATTACGTAATATTACATTGCAATATGATTATTCATAAATACATATAAATCAGTTTTTTATAATTATATTAAGACTTTTTCCTTCGCCAAAAAAGTTTGAGAATCGCTGCACGACGTTATAGAGGGAAGAAAATAAAATAACAAAAGAAAGTTCAAACTACAAATATCTCTTGCGAAATAAACATTCATAATCATCGAAATAGTCATCGAAAGTAAATTTGTATTGATGCATCATTATTTGCCACGCCGTTATTTGCACAACCCTAAACATACAATATTTCAATAGATAAACTCCAAGTTTACTCAAAAATATTATCTTTCTAAGAAATACACAAATAAAAATACGCGACCCACTTCTTTGTATACATTTTTTAAGATTTTAAACTCTAATAAATGACCAAACTGGAATCAAATATGTACTTATGAATACATATTTCAAATCAACATCAGAATTACACGTAATTTCACAATAAAATCCAATATTTAAAAAGCGTCTTACTATTCCGATATTTAAAATTTCACAGCTATCGTGGTCGCTAGGCAAAATAAACGTGATCCACATAAGGTCTTTTAAATGAATTAACTAATTTTTAGGCATTGCTACAAAAAATCCTAAATCAATTAGTTTTACTAACCCTCAATTAAAACATTTTTAACCCTTTTACGACTATAAAACTTAAGGCGGAACATAAAACGTCTTCACGGAAACTAATCGATTGAGAGAGCTCATACGGGACCAATTAAAAACCCGGATGTATAGACAATTAAATGCATCTCTTTCAATGTCATGACCGCCTAGTACTTGTCATCTGATGCAGCAGTAACAGTCCAGCAGTCGTGTTAGAATATCTTATTGACATCGCTTTGACTCTTTCTAATCTTGAATTTTAATATGATTCTCTGAGTAGAGATCAAAACTTCAAATGTCTCTCAGCCATTTGAAACAAAATAGACCAATCGCACGCTTGAAAAATTGTTGACGTAATTTTTGACCAATGATAATACTCCATTGCAACTGTTTATTGCCTTCTAGCTGTCATCATCATCTGTGTGATCATCACTTATAATATGCAAATGCAAGTTAATGTTTAAAATTAATATTTGATTATATAAATATATGCAACATATTACTATGTTATTTCGATTACTGTCTAATAGTTGCCGTGTTCAAAGATTTATTATTTATTAGTAAATCATTTTCACGGCATAAAATGGAATAAAATGTAGTTATATAATGATCAAATAATCACAGATACGGGCCTAAATCATTGATCACAAATAGATAAATATAAATAAATAATAACCATAATAATGTCTTATCAGAGTCACAATATACAAAACAAAAACAAATACATTTAAAACCAAAATTTAAAATTCAAGCCATCATTCCTATTTTGAATTTCCAGTAACGTATCAAGATTTTTGGTTAATATAATGTTGTACAATTACAGAATACAAATCGAATTATTCGTTTAAATAAAACTACATATAAGTAGTATATAAAATTGTACATCGAATTTAAACTTACAAGAATTAAAATTAGTATTTATAGTATAATTTAAATTTTATTTCAATTAAAATGTTTTGTAAAATATTAGATAATATAATGCTTGACACATAATAAATTTAAATAAGAAATTGTGAATCGTTATCGATTCGATCCAATTTTAGCAAGAACTTAAACAACTATGCAATTTATTTTGATTACTTAAATCTGTAATTTCAAAAGTTTTCGTTATCGTAGCGAGTCTGAACGAAAATACTCTTTAATTATTTTCGATGTTGATAAAAGACGGTCTAATTTGGTAGGTTGTAAAAGATAGGTATTTGGTAAATGGACTAAATCGACATTTTAATATGGAAATATAGATAAAAACTTACCTAATAATATATCCCTAGTGAAAACTTGACTAACTAATACCAGGATAACGATCGCCGAACTCGAAATAGTTTTGCGCCAAGACATGGCGGCACAGTCAAGTCTCATTTTGCACTGAACTACTTTCAACTTCTATTCCGATCCATCAGTTTTCTGAAACAAACACACACATATTTTAGTATACTGACTTATTTTAAATATATTTTATTAGTGTCTATGATAGAGAAAAATAAATTATTTCAATTAGCTATCAATTTTCCCTCGATGACAGTGTCATACTCAAATACTTTTACGATTATTAGATTTCCACCCCTTACAGTATAATAATAATAAATACACTCGTAATCCGTCATCAACAACGGTTGCTAGGTGATAAGGGATGCCTTACAATATCCTATGAGTATCCAAAGAAAGCAAAAATATGTAACACACACGACTGTAATAAATATATTTTACTTAAAATAAAAGGACCTCTTCATGACAAAGGCCACCATGTATATCCCTACTAATATTATAAATGTGAATGTGAGTTTGTTTGTTACGTTTTCACGCAACAACTACTTAACTGGTCATCATGAAACTTTGTACGCATATTTTTGGAGGTACTAGAAGTAACATAGGATGCTTTTTATTTAAAAAAATAAATTATTTTTTACTATAGTTTGAAATGATCTCTGACAATGCGAGCGAAGCTGTGGGTAAAAGCTAGTACTATATATATGTATGTTAAATATTTATTTAAAAATAGATGTATTAAATGTAGTGATACACAAAAAATTCTTCGGCTAAATGGTAACGATAAATAGTAAATCAAAACGGGAGTTATTTCATATGCTTGTTTATTTTAATGTTTAATTTTATACGATGCCAATGAACCGCGCCCAAAACGCTAACAGACACCGTATTTATAACACGAAGAAAAAAATAACTGCAGAAAATGCATTAAATTTTTCCCCAGCGTCTTTTTTATTACGTCACGCGCTAAAAGTCTTTAAAGAAACACCTTTTATATGTCTTAAAATTATACGGATTAGAGACTAGTTTCATTTAAAACGTTTGGGCGTTTGGATAGTTGTAATTTTTGACGTTTATTAGTTAACAGACACCCTGTATATTTCACTAGCGTCTACATAGCAACAGCGTGCTTAGTTATTGTTTTATTACCTCTGGGTGATGTTATTTTTGGATCTGTATACATTTTCGTTACGTATATGTTTAGATTTATTAAAATTATTATTATGAAAGTAATGTAATGTTTTATCTTTTGTTTTACAAATATAAATTCGTATTTTTGTATGTTCTTATTTAAAAACCTAAAAGCTAGAGATAGACCTTCAAAAGTAGCTTCAAAGTAATGACATATTTCTTTACCTATTTAAAAAAAAACAATCCCTTCAAAAATCAGCTGCAGCCATTGATTGAGTTAGGTAAAATAAAGACGTTAAGAACAAAATTATTATGCTACGATTTACTGGACTAATTTTTTTTCTTTTAAATTAGAATTTCATATTAATATTTTAGAATTATACTGATATATAAGTAATTACTGCAATGTTTCTCATTTTTATATAATTAAAAGTAATTAATGTTTTAAAATATCCAATTCACGTGTATAATGTACTATTTTATTTACTTGTATTATTCTGTCGAATTCAGTATGTAGTCAGTATATTCAGACACTATGAGTAAACCTAGCCACAGATATATGTGTATCTATGTACAATATGTAATTTGACGTATCTTTGCACGTGGCTGCATCATCTTTCTTTTAATAAGAACACAAAATGTATTTCAGACGTGGCCCTAAGTTCTTACACTGTTTAATGTAAGTTTTCATTTAATAGAACAACACGTGCCTTTGAGTCGTATATCATGTGTGTTGACGGGTTAACCTCGGGGTCAAATAGACCGGGGCGGTTTAAAAATGGATACATCAAGTACTCGAAAGGGTTACGTTATACGTTTATTCAAGTGTGCTCTTTATTAAGGGGAACATAATAGAATATTTATCAAAACATGATTTATTTATTAACAATAAAAGTAACGACAATCCTTAGATTTAAGTTTAAGTTAAAATTCGAAGTAGGTTGAAATTCTTGTTCCTCTCTTTCATTTCAAATATAAATGAAAGAGAGGAACTATAAAGTCGTTAAAGTATTAGTTTATTATGATTTTGGGATCAGATTATAAGAATCAACTGGAAACCTAAATTTAAATTTAGCACTGGGTGCTTGTAATGAACGTCGCTGTCCACAGACATTTATTTTTTTATGCATAGATTATTAAACGTTAGTCTTATGAGTACAAGAACACCGAATATTTTTTCTTTTTCAAAACACTACATCACACCTAATTTGGTAAGTAAAATAAATAATTACATAACATTTTTTCTAGTAGGCGTGGCGATGTCTTTCACTGACACCAGATGGTAAACGCGGCGACTGTTTTATGATTATTAATAGTAAACAAACCTTAAAAGTAGATTTAGAGGCTGATCTTTATCTTTTTATTGACTGTCCATATTTTTCCAGTCAATATCTATAGATAAAGTTTTTTTTTAAAGGGGCCAAACTTACCTGTGCGAGTTATAAATGTATGCCAATAGGGCGTGTGCTTTGAATGGTTAAGTGGATGTCTTAATAATTTTTTTTGGTTTAGGACGGCGCAAAATTAGCTTCCGGTATTATGCTAATTTTATATGAATTATGTATTGACTGTTTAAATCATATATCATTAATACAATATTCTTGTTTAGTATCAATTCATAAAATATAAGTCGTCATAAGACTTAAGAAATATAAGTTGTCCACAAAAAAAAAACTCAAGAGCTTAAAAGCTTACGCTGATATAACTTAAACTCTAATCAAAAAAATCCCATGCACTTGTGACTTACAGAAACAAATTAATATATATATTGACGTTAGCTATATTTTAATTTAAATAAAGACAGAATTAACTAAAAGGAAGATTAAACTGAAATAAAACGACTACCCACACAAATTAAAACAAATACAAAAGCTAATTGAATTTGCAAAAATAAACACATTCTAGCAATAATAGCACGAGACCAATATCAATTCAGAATGCTGCAAACATTCGTAGCCGATTGTCGGATCGATTTAATTTTAAAACATCCTGTGGAAAGGGGCACGTGCGCAGTAAACTTCCTGCGCATGCGCGTGGATACTGAACACGTATACAACATTCATAGTTATACTTTACAATAATACTAATAATAATAATAATATTTCTTATTATTTAAATCAACTAGATAAGTCAGCTGTCAACATCATCGATTGCGCATGCTCATCACATCAAACCGTCATACATTAATTGTTTCAGCCTAATACCAAGCCGAGTTCAATCTCCGTATCTATAGGTATAGTAAATTAAATAACAAAATAATGACTTCGGTATATACTAAAATAGAATGTTTCACTTTGACATATTTAAACTGTACATAAACTACGCAGTTGCAATATGACTTTTGCAATATCTATAACTCAAGCTTATTTTTCAAGTTATGATATTATTCAAAAATAGTAAACATTTGTTTTGGATCAGCGTTTTTTTTGTTATCCGTCTAAGATCTATACGGATAATTTGGGTTAGCATACATAGATATATTATTTACATTTTTTCCTTGCTTTTTATTGTACTCGGACATATGACCACACTCCCTCCTGATATTAAACAACAATCGCATCCACTATACCGGCTTGAGAAAGCGAATGTGTTCCATCCAAATTGACTTGGTTGAAAATTAGAGTTCTTCGAATGTTACATCAAATACAACTATGTATATGTTATGTAAGTATGTATCTGCCAATTTTAAACGTCCAAGGATGAATTAGACTGCGATAAAAATAAACTATAGTTTAATAAAACCTATTATAATTTAACGTCATTGATCGTGGCTTGGCGTGCAGTCTTTTGGCACCAAACACTTCCGAAAGGGGTCTCTTTTATCTTATTTTTAATTAATCAATCTTCTATACACTTCTATTGAGACGATACAATTTTTTTACTAAGTAGAATTTTAGCTGCCTAAGATAGGAAAAAATAAGTGTAATTAATTTTTTCATTTCATATGTTCATGATGACATATTTGAGGCTCTATTAAAAACCGAAAAGATGATATGAAAATAACAAATGAAAAAGATATAATGCGATTTAACTGAATTGTTTACTTGCTTTTTTAACCACTTTTGTAAATTTAATATTTTTTTTAAAGTACTTTAGATATTAATTATATTATTATTTACTTACAATGTATAAATGTTTCAATGTAAGATTCGATTGCCAGTCGAAACAAATCTCAAAGAAAACATTGTTACGTTGTACTGATAACATATCCTAATACATACATAGGTACTAAGGTTAGCGATTTATTATTTAATCGCTATATTAACATATTGGATGGATAGAGTACCTATGTAAGTCACACTCTGGATTATAAGAAAATACAAAATATATACATACATATAAAAAGTAAAATCAAAGAACATTAATCAAAACCAAATGATCGGATCAATTTACCTTTTAACACAACATCTTAAATTCAAAGTTCAAATACCAATTCGAATACCAAAATATATTTCTCAGCTGCATTGGCAGTTATCGATGCATTAGACTGAAGTGCAGCGTGCTCTACATAGGTACTTAGATTCTATATATAGTCCCAGAGACCCGCCTCAGGTATTGAAAGGGTTAAGTGAAAAGGGACGTGCTCTTGAAAACAAAATGTATTTGTTATTTATAGTTTATTATTTACGTATTTGATAATAACTAGTTTTACATACAACAAAGCTTTACGAGGAGAACTGAGACAAAAATAATCTCAAGAAAAAAAACAGAAAATCACATTATGCTATCAATAAATAACATAAAGTACACTGAATTAAGTTTAAAAGTATATTCTATAATAAATAAATACAATAAAAAACTACAATATTATGTTTTATATCGAATTAAATTTTGTAATTATTAAATATTTGTTTTATGAGCTTGGCTTTAGTTGAGGACTCCAAGACTGTACGAATAACGAAAAGGCTAAATTAGGCTAGAGTTAGCTCCATATTAAGTACGACAGCCGCCATAGCTTCATATCATAGCTTTTTTAAAGTGGCACAATTTATAATAGAAAAAAAAGATTTTACATATTTACATTTAGCATCACCGTTTTATGAATTAAGTAATGATCTTTATTACTAGTAAAAAAGTCAATAATTTTTTAAACATATCTTGCTCTCCCTTTAACCTATTGTGCCGTTGGTCTTCCTTCTGGCGCTCGATAGGCCAGTTTACCATTTACCAATATAGTTCATAAAGTTACCGTCCCAGAATAAAACTAAAAGTTTAAAACCATACATTTCTTCCTTAAGCTACCTAAGCTACTTTCTACTATCTTTAATTCTCCTTCCTAAATATTATATCAGTGTATAACTTCGCTACATCCTCAGCTAATACGCAAAATAATCCCTCCAATAACCAATTTTAAGTAAATTAATCCAGTTTAAATGAACAACTTACAAGTACAATGCCAAACAAATAAATTCAAAGAAAAAGATGGTTATCTCTCCGAACCGGATCAGAAGCGAATCTTTTTTTAATCGCTAATTAAACATTGATGAGTAAAGGCGGTGAGATTATCAGGCCAATCTATTTTGGGGAGTTTGTATACATGTAAAACGTTACTGGATTTCGTCTGTCTGTTCATGTTTCTGCAAAACTATACAACGAATCGGTAAAAGGGCCTATGCTGTATACAAGCAAGAACGATTTATAAATTGGATTGGATTTTTAAATTAAATGTGTTTTAAGTACGTATCATATTTTTAACTAATAATTAAAACAATAATATTAATGAATTAAAAACATTGGTTTACAAAATTATAAAAAGTATATGCGCAGCAATATTAATGACTATGCATTTATTTATTCGTATAAAACATATTTAATTTGACAATAAGATATATTATATGTTAATTAACACACTTTAGAAAATATTGTATACTAAAATATTTGACATTATCGGAATACAACTTTCGGTAAATAATTTTTAAAAAATTACCTAAGAATAGTGCAATCTGATCTAAATTCAACAAAATACAAATTCGTTCAAGAATAATTCCTTTTTGTGGTCATAATCATTTATGCTGTTCTTAACCTAAATTATAGTTTTTGATACACAAACGATGACTGGACAAGATGCTATCTCTTTTTCTAATATAATAATTATAATATATTTTCTATACGCCAAAACCCATAAATAATAATAATAAATTCTTCATTGGACAAAATAACAAAAGGCGATCTTAAAACCTTTAGGCATTTTCTACCAGTTAACCTTTTACCAGTTTTACTTCTACAACGAAAACGAAATTTAAAATAAGTATAATTATCGCTTTGTGTTAGCAATGAACATACAAAACCACAACCATACGATTGATACCGAATAATAGATAGAACAATTTGTTCACAATTGAAACGTATTTTCGACAATCAAATCACGTACGTGTGGTGGCGGCTATGGCTTGTCTTATGTAGTAAATAGTCAGCCAATTGAATAACGATTTTATCACTTTATTTAGAGCTCCTTGTCTTACTCATTATGTTGTTATGCGGTTAAAACTATTAAGGAAACAATAAATGAAAACCGCAATTTAATCGCGGTTAAATGACAATATAATTAGTGTTTTATATAAGGGTGCATCTTTGAGAACACATTATAGGCATATATATAGTTTAATTAATACGTCTTAAATGTTTTATCACATAGGACGAATGCTTAATTATAACAATTTGTACATAAATAGTAATGATAAGTCAATGGTGCAGCAAATGTTAATTTTCCCCGATAATTTTCGGGCTTTGTTATCTAAAAATGCTAAATATTGTATCTTTTTATAGTATGTTAGTTTATTTTTAAAAAATCAATAACAAAAAACGCAATAAGATTAGTAAATTAAAAAAAAACACCCAAACAATTTCTAAGTCTAATAGTAAGCCATCGAATGTACCTCTCATAGCGCCCGCAGTATTAGAACGCCCTAAGACCGATTATGTCCGGAAATTGTATTTATTTGTCAATAAATCACAATAACTTCAATATAATAACAATTTTTAATATATTTACAATAGAATTTATAATAATAGATAATTTATTGTCATTAAATGACTATTACTTATCCCTACTAATATTATAAATGTGAATGTGAGTTTGTTTGTTACGTTTTCACACAACAACTACTTAACCGATCATCATGAAACTTTGTACACATATTCTTGGAGGTACTAGAAGTAACATACGATATTATTTATTTAAAAATAAATAAATATTTTTTTACTATAGTTTCCAATTGACTATAGTAAAATATTGAGCATAGTTCTATTGAAATGATCTCTGATACTTATTTAATGACTTAAATGCGAGCGAAGCCTCGGGTAAAAGCTAGTTTTTTATATTGCTAACTATAATATATTGAATTGCTACTATTTATGATTATAATATATATGTATAATCATTGGCATTTATGTTTAAATATTAACTACTAATGTGAAGTTCAATACTTAGACCGGTAACACTTGGAAAATAGATTTTAACAATGTTTTTTATTCCAATGACATCTATGTATAAAATTTAAATATACCAAAATGATTAACGAACCTGATAATAATTTTTGTATTTTCTTAGGTTAACCTCGAACATAATTCTCTTTTCGCGGTTTTTTAAGCGTTTAAAGGACGACCGAATATAAATAATTAAAACAATCAAATAATATTATGTTAATGAAATAATTAATTTTTTTTATTATCAATAACACTGCGCAACAAGTGTTTTGGTGCCAGAGATTTTTCAGCTGATTTTATGTGAATTCGATGCCCTCAACACAAATATGCCAATAGTTTTTGCCTATCAGCTCGAATTTTTAAGATACAGCATTTTTATTGAATTAATGAAAAACATGCTTTTTATTGATAAAATGTCCTCTTTGCAATGAATAATTTGAACAATAAATATATTTTATTTAGGTGATGATTAAAGAATTCAGATTTAATTGACAATTAATAATAATTAGATAATTATCATATATTTAATTTTGAATTTATAGAAATTATGTACTAAGATTTGAGATAAAAGTCATTGAACACTTCTGAAGCTTCTTTTCAGAGATTTTCTGGAATGTATTTTGGAACAGTCTCTTTTTAAACTCTAGCAGTAATCTGCCATTATATGCACATCCCATCTTCCTTGGTAGCGGTCCTCCATAGTTTTAATATCTTGGTGAAATCTTTCACCCTGTTCTTCACTAGTGTCCCCTAAATTTTCAGGGAAGCGGTCTAAATGACTGTGTAAATAATGCACTTTAATACTCATGTTACAGCCAAGGGATTGGAAACAGTTAAGCATTTCATTTACTAGTTCAACATAAGTTTCAGCTTTATGGTTGCCCAAAAATTGTTGGACTACTTCAACAAATGAAGCCCAGCCTTTTTTCTTAATTTCATTCAACGAATTTGTGAATGCAGAATCCTTAATGATTTGTCTTATTTGTGGGCCGTTAAATATTCCTGCTTTAATTTTTTGTGTACTCAAGTGAGGCATTTTTTCTCTTATGTATGCAAAGCATGATCCGTTCTTATCAAGAGCCTTTACAAACCGCTTCATAAGGCCCAGCTTGATATGTAGCGGTGGGAAGATGATTTTGTCACATCCAACTAACATAATAGATAACATTCTTTTCCCCGACATCCATATTTTCTCTTTTAGGCCACTCTTTTCTAACCCAGTGGGTATTTTTGTCTCTACTATCCCAAAGGCACAAGAAACATGGATATTTGGTTGTGACCACTTTGCTGTCCAAGTAGAAAGTTAAAAAATAAATTTACCTGCACTGCGATCAATTTATTTACCGCGCTGGACCGAAAAGTCTTTTAAAAAACGTTTGGAATGGTCTGGAAATTTCATTCTCCTGTTAAAGTAGCAACTCTGTTAAAAAACACTTATCTTACAAAGTAGAGCTGATAGAAAAAAACGGACTTCATATTCAGAATCAGCGCCGCTGATATAGCTAAAATCAGTTTTCAAATCCCAGGCACTGTGTAATAGACTAAAAAAAAACTTCGTTAGATATTTTTTTGTAATAGACCATTGAATAAATTATATTTTAAGAAGTTTGATACTACCAAAAAACAAAATGAAAACATTGAACTTGTTAGCTTAAATCTATTTGAGTGAATAATAATCCATGTCCATGAGACTCCTAACAAAAACATTTTTAAAATGTAAAACAAAATGACATGACGGAATACACACATTAATTTGTGTAAATAAATACATACGCGACGCCCCATGCTATGTCGAATGCATATGGTGCGACCTTCAACTGAATTAATCCCACTAAATCCACGGCGTATGCTTTGGCAACTCGAATTTGAACTCGATTGTTAAACTCACTTATTTTAACTCTATTGATAACCATTGATGTCTTATTTATATTATTTTATTTTATATTTGTTAATGATTACGGTTTAAATTGGTATGTGTCCTAAATCAAATGTTTTTCAAGAATATAAATAAATAAAAATACTGATTTTAACTATTAATTTCTAATCTACAATTAGTACAATGCAAGAAATATTAACAATAAGTAAACTTAAATTGATCAATGTGCTTCACGTATTTTCTTAAGAGCGCCGAATAAAGTTTATTACTGTTTCATCATAAAGTCGAATTGTAATTGATATTTTACAACGAACGAATTATAAGAGTGTAAGAAGAAAATTAAAATAAGATTAAATGTGGTTGCCGTGAAGATTTCAACGCATCTGTAACGTAAATAAAACAGAGAATGTGAATTGAATTGATCATGTTTATTTCCAAGCTTTCAAGTTTGGCTTCAACTTTTGCGCAAAATTTTGTTATGACGTATTATAGTTTTCGATATTTTTGGCAACAAAACCATGATAAAAAATTACGCCAAATTTCAGTATTTTTGTTAAATTTACATTAAATTGACTAGCTTTTGTTATACTACTGTTAGTTTAACAGACTATGCGCAAAAGAAAATTGTGAACGAAATTAGGTCTAGTCCCAAACTTTTTTAACCTTGATATACCAAATATCGAAGAGGAAACGATAAATTTATACAACTGCACTCTGTATTAAACAGTAAATGTAAATAATTATCTTGTTATAATAATTTACGAGGTTTTTTCTGATACGCACCGATAAGTTCTATTTTTACCAATATACGCAACTGATGTTCGAGCCAACTCTTTACTATTATATGGAGTATATTACGAATTTTCATAGTTTACTATACGCTAAACTATATACACGATAAAGCGCTTTGAATTAACAAAGAACCTATCCTGTCAACCTGAACATTGCGGAGGCATTATACATTTCTTTATTGTTCAAATCTAGCTTAACATATAACTTTAATATATTTGCTTATTTTTATTTTAATAAGTAAGCTCCAAAGAAGTGCTTTTATTCGTTTAATCACATACAATAATATGAAATAAATTATCACAAACGAAAACAATATATATGTATATACCTAAGTATACTTATACTAACAATATTGCATATATCATTAGGTACATTAAATATTAGTTGCACTAATGGCGATTCAATTTTTAAAGATGCTTTATTTACAGTTAAGCAAAAATGTGCCTACTGACACTAACAATATATTGATTGATTATTGATTATTGATGATTAGCAAGTTTCTTGTGATTTATTCACGTCATATGCCTTTCCGAAATTTCCGTAGATTCTGACTACTAGTGAGAGCCTAAACGACCTATGCGAAATAATTAGATATATTAACTGCTGTATACTGACATTGTATACTTAGATAATATTATTAAATACGTTATGGTAGTAAATTTGATGGGATTACGCTAATTAACACTAGATTTACCAGACCAGTCAAATAGACTGGTCTTGCAAGATCAAATTAAAATTCCTACTGCGTGTGACATTTTCTTTAATTCTTCTAATCTTCTTTAATTTATAACAGAAGAATTAGTTTTATGAATTTTATATTATTTTATATATATTTGTAACAAATATATACTTTTTTGGTTTTGGTAAAAATAGGTATATTTAAGCTGGTAAATCTAGTGTTTAGAAACTTTATTTAGTTAACTACTGTGATCGTAGCAAGAGTTTTAAAATAAACTCAATTGAAAGTCGCATAAAGTCTTTTAAATGAGTAAATACGTGTTCGTGAATAACATTAGAAAATACTTCGTTTCGTATAATTAAACGGCTATCAAAGTCCTGTTGTTTTTATAGTACTATAAAGTTTAGGTAATTAAAAATTTAAAAGAAATTCGATTTGAAATTAAACGAAAATGACTTCGAGTTACCAAAGCATACCACCGCGAGCAAAGTTTTCTTTATAAAAATACTTTCGTACTAGTCACGGATATCCTAGCCTTGAATCGAGAGTACTCAAGAAGCGTTATATAATATATTAAAAGTCGAAAAAACATACATAATTCAAAGCATACTAGTCTATAATTTAAAAACATTTTCTTGGCGATTGCTAACAAAATGTCCGTTATATTATATTTTTAAAATAAGTCTTAAAAAACTATTTGAACTGACAAACTGGCTACTTGTGATACTAATATATTTTGTTTTTCTATTAAATCTATTAAAATGTAGTTTTTTGTCTGTTAAATGAATTCTTTGGGTTTTACACCGACACATTTAGAATATACAAAATATATTTAACAAAATTTTCAAATTATTACAATATAATTAATGTATTTATAATATGAATGAAAAATTAGGTGAAACAGCGGGGAGTCAGGCTAAAAGTCCTACGCCAAAGTGACCAAAAAGTTTGAGAACCACTGACCTAGATGTTGCACATTCGTCTCTTTTTACTGCTCTGGGTTGTAGTTGTAAAAATATATGCACTTGTAAAGTTGCAAGGGAAAAAGAAACCGCAACGGATAGAAAACCGAATAGTTGGTTTAATTGCAACACAGAAATCCACTAAAATATTTATTAAACCCGCATTAACCGCATTCACGTACATAAAATTACTTTCTTATGAAATTTATGTAAACAAATGATATTTACAAAACCGTACTAACATACAAAATACATATATAAACCTATATTAATCGTAAAGTTTATAAAAAAAACAATTAAACATGAATCAAAGTGTTAATTAGAAATTATTGGGTTTTTCTTTAATAAGTAGAGTGTGTGAGAAATAAAAGATCTTCAATATTAGAAGGCAGGCGCTTTATTCTTTGTCAGACACGAAAAGTTACCAACACAAAATAAATGTATAAATGTTGCCAGGTTTATCTTCTTCTTCTTCTTTTATTAATGGCCTCAGATATCTAATAAAGACAATTCTACCAATATTCTATCAATATTCAATAAGAAATTATAAAATTTTAATTCACACGTAAATCCTCATGTCAAAAAATACCCCTAATTAAAGTTTAAATCACCAAATACAACACTTCCGTTCGAATTTTCTTTCATTCACCTGCCAGGTTTATAATTATCTTTTACAGAAATGTCAACAATTTTTTAAAGTTATTCTACTATTTTCAAAAGGACAATTGACATTGGGAATTTTTTTTATTATTTTTATATAATAGCCAAGCATATGACGATACTCTGCCTGATGTTTTAAGCTAGAAAGCGGTCCTTTAGCCGAGACAACAGTTTCTATAGACAGATTGTTAAGGCATTAAAACAATATGCCAGTGTTCAATTTTACATCTCTTTTTTTTATCTCACAACAGTCAGATTAAGTCTAGATCAAGTATAACTATTCCAATTTCGAATTCAACCTTGAAAAGTGTGAACTCTCGCGCTATAGACAAGATTTTTATCTGTCAAAAGTAATTGTCATTCCTAATGTGGTCGACGAATCGGTCGTGCTGTCCTTAGGAAGGGGACGGTGTGAGATGAATCCATGAATAGGGGGTTTCTGGGAAAATGTACGATTGTTAAAAAAAACACTTTTGTTATAATTATTGCTTCTTTATTCGGAATCGGAACAGAATACGTGATACGGGTTTATTGAATTCTATAATTACTCATATTATTAACTAAAAGTTTTGTAATATTTCATTTGTTTTATAATATTTTTGTATTCCATTTTTAAATTAATTTAACTAGATAACATATATCATTCATTGTAAACGCGTAAATATGGTTTATGGACTTGTATTATTCTGGGTGGCCTATTTCTGTGAGACATCTAAAGTTAAAATACGTGACACGTCAATCGATCGTATATAAATGAAGTTAGTTGTAATAACATTAACATTCGTCAAACATACGAATTCCAATGTTAAATCGAGTTCACATACCTACTACCAAGAATATACCTCCATAATGCATTTAGAACGTGTTATAGAAATTTCTTTTGTTTTATATATCATAAAAGTTATTGATTACAAGCTAAAATCTAATATAGGTACTATATAAATATATAATTAAATTAATTAAATAAACTTCTTGTTCTTATAATTGTCACATTACCACCATAAGAACTGTAAATCAATAAAAACATCGGAATCAATTAACAAAAAGTCTTTTAAATACGTTACTAAATTACAAAAAAAACATGTTTAGTTAAAGTGTGGTTCGTAAGTAGAGGCTACCTCTATTATTTCGACTATGTAATTACGAGTTTTTACCGCCCAATTTTATAGGACATACTTCTATATGTAATATACCTATATAGGTACCTACATATAGGGGCGGATCTACCTAACGACTTTTTAGGCTTCAAAAAAACAATAGACAATGGACAAAATGACAATTAGTTAAATAATTAATAGTAGCCCAGGGCCCCACAAATTCACGATCCGCCCCTGGGTACATATAATACATACATACATGTATTATATAAGTACTAGTTTTACATTAATTGAGTTAAATTTTTAATTTGTAGATTCTAAAAAATGTAGCTACTAATAATATTATGCAGTACAAAACATTAAAAAACTGAAATTCCCGCGACCATAGAAAAGTTGCTGACTACATTATGTTTATACGCACTCTTTCGCGTAATGCGGGGCATTAAGCGCGAAATTTGAATTTCGCATTATAGTGAAACCGCGCATAACGGGGTCGCGTTAAGCGGGGTATAACTGTATTATATAGACTATGATTGGTTAGTTTGTCGTGATTTCTTCTCGTGATATCCCTTTCCAAAATCTCCATAAAATATGCTCAAAAACCTGAAGGGTCCACGCGAAATAAAGTTTTCTTATTTTGATTTTTAATCAAGGTACCTCAGAAATAAACTAAATACTAATACCACAGATCGGGATAATAAGCATCAAACCCTAGACACAGCCAACGTATCTCCTTAACAGCCAAATATTATTCATGAAGCCGCCTCTATCTTAATATGTAAATCTTCATAATTAATTAAAGTAATTAATATTGCAGGGGTTATGCGGATAACGGCGTATAGCACGTGAGGCTATGGAGAGACTGGGCATTCATGTCTTAGTAGGGTAGGTAGTGATTTACGTATTGGCGTAGTGAGTTTTAATTATTTATTCGTGTGTACATATATGCAATGGATACTTTGTATTAGACTGTGCCGCGGCAATTTTGTGTGCCACGAAATTCTAAAAGTGTGCCGCCAAATTTTAGATAGGTATATAATAATATTAATATTATTAAATAATATGATTTTAAAAAATTTAAACTTATCTTTTTCTTTGTGCACCGCAACAAAAAAGTTTGAGAATCACTCTATTAGAGTATTAGGACAAGGAGAACAAAAACATATAATTTCAGGACTCGATACAATTGTTAACTTTTTAAAAAATAAAATAAATTTTTCATGTACAAATAATAAAAAGAAATTATCATATCTCGTTCAAATATCCCTACATGAAACCGTGAGAATATACGCTCAATACATAAGGTAATATTCGTGATGTCGAATTAGGCAGACAATCTAAGATACCAATTGAAACACTTAATGTACAGAACCGCATTGAAACTTTTAAGATCAGGAGGGGAACGTAGTCTGCACGAACATGGAATGTATTGAGTGCCTTAATTTTTTTAAACATTATTTTACACACGATTTTCTCTAAACGTCATGTAACTTGAATTAATATTTATTTATTTATTAAGCACAGTCACTTGCATGGTCTTACAGTCGATTCCAATACACCATGCAAGGAGGAGACAAATACAAAAGATACACAATAATATCAATAATATTATATCATCAAGTACTTTTCCAACTGCACTCAAAAGATCGGTAGTTATGCCTATATACAAGTCTGGGGATGCGGACAGTGTCAGTAATTATAGACCCATTTCATTGCTACCATCCTTGGCGAAGATCTTGGAGAAGCTCCTAAACTCTCGCTTGATAAAGTTTTTGGAAAAATATAATCTTATTTCGCAAAATCAATATGGTTTCAGAGAGGGTAGGTCAACCACAGACGCTATGAATCATCTTGTTACGCACATAACAAAAAAGCTGGATGTGGGTGAAAAATGCGTGGGGGTTTTCCTTGATCTGGCTAAGGCGTTTGACACTGTCTCAATCCCCATACTACTTCGTAAATTGGAAAAATTGGGAATTCGTGGACAAGCACACAAACTGTTTGAAAGCTACCTAAGTGATAGGACGCAATCAGTTAAATTAGGTTTGACGAGAAGTACAGATGAACCAATAAACTACGGAGTGCCCCAGGGTAGTGTCCTAGGACCTACCCTATTTTTAATTTTTATTGATGATCTTTGTCGGCTAAATCTCCTGAATGCGCAAATAATTACATTCGCTGATGACACTGTTATTGTTTTTAATGCAGGTTCCATGAATGAGCTACAATTAATCGCTGAAAAAGAGTTTGCCAAAGTGGTAACATGCTTAAACAACAATATACTAACACTTAATCTATCTAAAACTAAATATATCGTGTTTTCAAAAAATTATATCAAACGGAAAACAACAAATCCTATATCTTTTGGAATTAAGGCGCACACATGTAGTGACATGGTTCATTGTAGTTGTTACACTTTGTCAGCTACAAAGTCGATTAAATATTTGGGTATCACGTTGGACTGCAATTTGAGCTGGAAAGAACAAATTTCGTCACTTACCAATAGAGCCAGAAAGTTGATTTTTATTTCAAAAAAGATTAGGCACATTAATGATGCTCATACAATCAAAATGATTTATTTTGCTTTATGTCAATCGATAATTCAGTATGGGATTTTGGTCTGGGGTAGTGCACGCAAGTCGAATTTGATAAAACTTGAAAGGGCTCAACGTGCTATTATAAAGGTCCTTAATTATAAAACAACTAGATACCCAACTTCTGAACTTTATAAAGAGTTTGCGGTGCTAACTGTCAGACAATTATACATCAAGACACTACTACTTAGACAACACAAAATGGACAAAACACAATTGACATGTAAAAGAAGACATGACCTGGTATTTAATGTGCCGTTTTGTAGAACTAGTTATGCCCAAACCTTGACTGATTATCTTGGACCATCCATCTATAATAAAATTAGTAAAGAATTTACCTTAAAAACACTAACTTTTCAACAATGCAAGAAAGAACTAGACAGGTATCTGAAAAAATTGGACTACGATAGCACTGAACTGTTACTGACCACGAAATAGAAATAAAGTACTAAAATTCCCCCAATGTATCCATATATATATGTATGTATGTGTGTATATATATGTATATGTATGTGTGTGTGTATGTATGTATATATTTATATATTGCATGGAGTGTTATAATTATTGTATGGTATATTTACGTACTATGTGTGCGTATGATTAGTATGGATTTATTGTGTATACTACTATACAGTATGTAATTATTATGTTGTTTCATTCGATTATTCTTATTTATCACTAAGATTCATTTATTATTATTATCTAAATTATATAAGTACTAACATTACTAACAATACTACAATAATTGAACAAATAACAAAATATAATTACTATTATTATTATATTATTACAATCTACAATTCACACATATACTGTGCAAATTTGGTTGAAAGGAGTAGTGCTTCACTACTCCCACATACTAAAACCAAATACTACTATCTCGCTCGACAAACTGAAACAGCAAACCCGTTTGACGAGTGCCAAACTTGTTAATATTATGGACTACCGTCATTACAGTTTTAACTAGTACGGAGTACATTATGTTTAGCATTAAGTTAGCCGCAGTGTTTTGTTGTTATGTTTCTTTAAATATTGTTTGGTACTTTATAGTGTTTATATAATTTTTTACTTTCTTTTTGTTTTCTATATCTTTAATTGTTTATATAAAGCTATTTTAAATATTATATTATTGTAATAGGCTAAGTGTAAATAAATGTATAATATAATGACCTTCTCGCAGAAGGTCAGACATGCATTACTTATATAACTAGAATAAATTTGCAAAATTAAGTAGTGAGTGTTTTTTGTTTCCCGTTCCCAAAAATCAATATTATTATTATTTCCAATCCGTTTATTAAAACTAGTAATACATCAATAAAGTCCCATTGTCCCCTATCTTGGACATAAATTCACTATTTGAAATTTTAAATAGAGAATAGAATTTTTGCGTCTTCTTTTGTTTAGTCATTTAACTTTCTTTTCTTTTCTTAATATTTTTTACATGAAATATTTTGATCTGTGAATGATATTGTGATAACCAAAATTAATGAATAAGCAATTTAATTATGTTACGTGATTATTTTTTGTATGTTGTATTAATATATGATATGAATTAGAAATTTTATAAACAATATTCATCGGTTTAATTAATATATAAATTTAACATGGTTAAACATAAAACTTAAAAACATCTCTAATTTTTTCATTAAGTCATTGCATCGACACAGAATATAGATGTTTAACTGCAGTAACTAATTACGTCTCTTTCTCTCGCATGTATTATAAAAATGGAATAGAAAGGGACAAGTGATCAATAATCAAATGCACTTCACGTACCAGGAAGTCTCAACTATAGGCAGTTTAGAAATAATAATCGAAATATGTTTTCAAGTAACGACTTTTATAACGTATAGAATATATTATTTGCTATAAATATTTATATTTAAAAAAAATCAATGTTTTATTGTGGAAAATAAACTACCTACCGCTTCCTTTAATTACATTTATCGTAAGTAATTTACCGCACCACTATGCCGTCTTAAAGCTAATCTCTACTACTATAGAGATCCCTTAATGGACGTTATACTTGAAATTATTATCAGTAAAACGAATCCGTTAGCAATCGGGATCATGAATTTTTACTAACGACTAACGAGCACCAGCAATCAATCAAATGAACGAAAGATCGAGACGTTCGAAAATTAACAAAAAGTATCTAAAATATTGTAGTTCCAAATCCGCACGCGGCGGCGCTGCTCAAATTTCCATACAAATCGCTTGAAGCGAACTCGGTTCGAAAGCCAGACTAAAATTCGTGATAAGCCCACAGTTCTTTTTTTAAATTGCCAAAACTATATTTTTACGAATTTAAGAAACTCACTAGGTATCGTGTTTGTTTTGAACAAATTAAGTATGAGAGCTTTGTAGTGATTGTCATGCCACCACCATACTGACCAATAGGATCACTTTACGTTAACTGCACATATTTCGAAGTGTCGAATAGTAAGTTATCTTAATGACTATAAAACGACCATACATACAAGCCATATATATTTTAAAGCCTATAAAAATACAATAGTCGTATCTTGGATTTACAAATGGTCGCATTAAACTTTATATAATAAAAAAAGTTGAAACAATTGAATTTTCTAACTTTAAACGTAGAAATTTGTATAAAATTAACATTTATATTGCAGAAAATCCACTTCGGAAACACATAATCTCGGATATTTTGTAGTAAATTGCCTATTATATGATTATTTTATAGCAAAATCTATTGAAATTCTTATTCAATACGAAGCTATAAACATAGATATACATATGTATTGTATATTATTAAATAAAGAAATAAATAAAAGCTTAAGAACGTAATTTCTGACTTAATAGCTAACTTTAAAATACATTAAATATATTTTAATACTTCTACTAAGCCAACTATCTAATTCAGATGTGAAAGAAAAATAGATAATAATACATTTGGTTTGATTCTGAGGCTAGAACAAAAAAAAAAAGAGTATTATTGTGCTTCTTAATTTCCCACAAGAAAAAAATCAATAACGTCGCAAATACCTATGTATAGCACATAGTATATACAATGTTACGAACTCTCTAGTACATTTTTACTTTCTTATATACTAATGTAATTGTCATTTTTAACCTTTAACTACTGAGGTGGAGCCTCTCAGGCCAATTTGTTTGACTTTTTTAAAATAATTTTATTTATTCTTGTTGATTTTGTATGATCTCATGCGATTTTTTCCAAAAAATGGTAAGTGTTTTTAAACTTTGAAATAATAGTTAATTACTGAAGCTAAATATTAAACACTTAAAAACACTAATGATTTTTAAATACAAGCACATATATGTACGGGACTCTGAGGCCCCCACGTCAGTGTTTACGTGAAATTAAATCCACCTCAGTAGTTAAAGGTTAATATTACAATTGTCTGTTACGTCAACGAGTATTAAAACACGTACCTGATAAGAAAGTATTTTACTGAAAAACAGGCTACATATTGCATATATATAGTAGTCGACTTTAAACAAATAAG
>JAPWLS010000100.1:0-144354 GCA_028551675.1 Tineola bisselliella
AAATTTTCTGAAAACATAACTTCAACTATTATTCTAGGATAACCATTAACAATGCGATCGATATTTATAAAGAATATGGCACAATAATCGTTTTTAAAAAAAGTGGATTTGACCGGTATTGCCAGCCATAGCTCATAATGCCGGTCAGCTGGTTGACAATACCGGTCAAGCTTTTAACACGTATCGCAAACACGGGACCCTTGTTTAGCGAATTTCTTTTATCTGTTCCTCTTCTCTGTTATCTTTCTATCAAAATTTCTTTATTAAGAATGCTAGTGAGAACTTTTACATGCTGTTTTCGAGAGGCTAAATTTGTTTCTTTTCATACAACCCATTAACCAATTTCTTCCAGCCATTCCAAGATTTTCGTCAAAGTTGTACTTCTAATTATTATTAACAGGATACTCATAAGCCATCTTTCTTATTTGAATTCAAATGTAGCCATAAAATATCTTTCCGAGGAATTATACTTGATCGCGCCCATATTATGATAGACATGTAGTAAATGATCTTGTACCTTTTACCCTGGTCCTGAGGTGTCTCTAACATATTTTCCTACGAAAAATTATAACTATTTTAGTGCCTAACTAGATACCTAGTTTAATGGAAAATAACAATAGAACACACAAATTTATTTAGAAACATTGGAATTTTTAGATGATCTAAAAAGAAGTCATTAGATTTCTTTAGGTCATGGACGAAGTTCATATTAAGGTATATTTAGAGTACAAAACATATTTTAAAGTAAATCAGCAAACGGTCGTGGCATATTAACATTAATTACTGTAAAATACGATAATTCACAATGAAAATCAATAAGAGGAGATGTTCGTTTGTCACCAAGTTAGTAGTACATCTTGACACAGAACAGATGAGCCACCAGTTATCAACATGAAACATTTAAGTGTGATTCTCGGAGTGATTGTAGTGGTTGTTAGTATATATTTATTATAATATAGATGTTTTTTAATATACATTTAAAACTAAATTATCAGTTTTCAGTATAAAGTGGAAATTATTCAAGTTAGCTCTATTGAAAATCGGTCAAAGAACCCTTTACTTTCATATGATACTAAATGTACATATAATTGAAATAATAAAAGTTATGATCTAATCTTCATAATGATAATAATTATTTGTTTTAATCGTCCTTGAAAATGTTTAAACAACATTATTTTTTTCGAAATGTTTAATTACTGTTGCAACATTAGATTTTATTTACCTTTATAAAACATAAAAAAATGTATATAAATACAATTGGAAAAAGTTTTAAAATTTGAATTTCTGTTTAAAATTTTCGTAAGCAATAATTGTCTCAGACAAACTCAAATATTTGCGAATGTTTTATTTTGAATATGTTTATTTTGTAAATTACAAATCAACATCAAAAGTGATAATAGACTTATTAGAAAACATTTTTTTTTTCTTCCTATTAATTGAAATGTGACCCATGTCTTAATTTACGAATTAATAAATATGTAGTTCATATACAGAAAATAAAATCAATATTTAATTCTGTAAACTAATGAAATTATATAGTAATTGACTTATATTGTACGAGGAAAATCTTATAATAACACTGGAGAATTTCTAAATAATGGAAATCTAATGAATTAATTGTAAGTTTAGGCTAGAATAGTTTTAACGAAATCCCATGAATGTAATCGAGATAAGATAGTACTTTATTGTTTCAACTAATGCCAAAGTTTATATCTGTAAATAATACCTTTATGATAACGTTTAACTATGCATGAAAGCCTATAAATATTGAGTTGCCTAACAGACGAAACATAGATTTCATTAACGCAGCATCTGATTGTTATCAAAATGAAGTGCGCCTTAATTTTAATAGCGTTTGCTTTGGTATGTTCCAGAAAATCATAAAAGAGATTTAAAATACATGTATTAATATATTTTTATTTTATTTTCAGGTTGCTGCAACTTCAGCCAATCCAGCTTCATCGAACGCGATCGTATTGCGACAGAGGCGAGATGTTGATATATTCGCTAACACCAGGTATATTTACAATTTTATTTTCATTAAATGTTAAATTATTATTTTTAATAAATTAAGGAACTTAACATTTACATAAATTTAATGTGTCATAGGAGGCTAATTGAAGAATTGGTCCGCAACCTACAAGCATCTGCCCAACAAGCAGCTGACGCTATTGGAAACTTTGCTGCCGGTCTCGGAGAACAAGTGACAATATTCCGCCAGCAGATTGAAAAGTCAATCCAAGACTTGAGGGACCGAGTACGACAAGCCGTCAACAATGTTACTAATAGGATACAAAATATTTCTGAATCCGTCAGAGCTTGTGTTGAGGTATGTGTGTGTGTGTGACATTATTTAGGCAATGGGAAAGATATATACATTATAGCTAATATCTTATAGGATAAACGTGGCAGTTCTGACGTCATATTGAATGACACAATGGCTACCGTGGGCTCCTGTGTCGATGGCCAAATCAATAGAATCGAGGGTCTGTTTACTGAATTAACTGAAGTGTCAAACGAAGCTCTCGCCACAGGAAATGAGGCAGTTGAACAAATGAGAGTTTGCACTGAGAAACACGAGGGTCAATTGTTTCCAATGGGCTCTTGCTTGAGCGGTGTAGTGTTCAAAACACAAGGAAAGACTATGGGTTATGCTGCAAGGAGCGGTGTGCTAGTAAGTAATTCATTTATTTAAACTGCTTTTAATTGTTTATTCAGTGCAATTTTAATTACACAAATTTTAAATACCCTATAGATCTCCAGAATAAATATCGCAATTGGAACTTTACCATCATCTTTGCAACTATGTGCTGGTGCTCGTCTTCTGGAAGCAGGGGCTCGAATTGGCCAAGTAGTAGTAGAAGTTGGACGTTGTGCTGTATCTGCGGCCATGCCGGATGTGTCTGGTTAAATAAAATTGATTCGAATTTACGAAAATCTCCGAAACTTATCTTATTTTCTAATAATACAATTTGAAAATATATTTTTGTTTTTTTTTTTCTTTTAGAATTGTTTCTGATGCATCCTAGAAGTACCTACGTTTTTAAGTTACTTATTTAGATGAATAAAAATTAGTTTAGTTAATACTTATTTATTTACAAAATTCAGCTCTAAATGACAATATTTACATTAGCACACAATCACCTTGTGTCTACTATAAAAATTATTGGACAGTTATAGTATATCAATATGAAAATAGCCCTTGAAACTTTATCAATAATTGCAGTAATCTTTGTCAATTTTACGCACATTTAGGAAAACAAATACTTGACCTACATATAATTAGGCACTTGAAGGTGTTTGTACTACTCTTCATTAGTAATGGTAGTAGGTAAATTAGATAATCTAGTATTACAAGTGGACCTTATATAAAGACAGAGGAGCACATATTCCTAATTATTGTTTTATGATCTTAACTGAACAAACATGCGGTGTTATATTTTTATAATCAGTGCTTTTTTATTGCTATTTAATTTGGTGAGAATTATCCTTATATTTACTATTTATCAATTACTTGACTAATTTTTTTCAAGCTAAAAGTACACTAAGAAGATTGGTATCGTTATTTTAGACAAAAGTGACTCTGTTATTTATTAATTTAAAAATGATTTAATGTTTTGACGCAGACTTTTATTAATTTTTGTAATTTAGTAAAAATATTTAAAATTCTGTTAAATGTTGGCGAATTTACAAGTTTTGTGTCCGTTGATTTAATTCTTTGGTGTATTTCAGCAAGCTTCACCAGTCCAACATTCAGATGAGTTAGATTTTTTGAATGAATATGATACAAAATTTAGCATTTCAAGTATCTGGGAAAAAGTGAAAGATAGTCTCAAAAAAGCATGGAATAGTATAAAGGAAGCTGCAAAACAAACTATTGAGACACTAAAAGAGTGGATATATAATCTTAAGCTAAAAGCAGATGAGATTTTAGAAAATGTTAAGGAAAGATTAAACGAGATAAAGGAGGAATTAAAACAGAGACTTGAAGACTTTGCTCAGCAATCTCAAGAAATAGCAGCAATCGTAAATAAATGCTATAAAGTAAGTTAATTAAGTACATATAATTAATACATATATTTATATACTTAATTTATAAAAAAAAGAAATTTGATCAGCGCTTGTATTTCGTTTATTCGTTTCAAATTTTAAATATTTATATATAGATTTTTTTTAAGCGTGCTCTTTTTTGTGCCAATAACACGACTGAGTTAAATTAAATAAGTATATTTAAAAACTCTATATGTGGATATATCTTCTTTACAATAAACTAAATATTTTTCGAACTCGTTATTCATTTTAAATACAAAGCGTTTTTTCTTTTTTTCAGGAACACGAAGAGGATATCGAAAATATAATAAAAGATACAGTTAGGGATATAGGGAAATGCATAATGAATTACAAAGCTGATTTAGTTACACTAGAAGATTCTGTGAAAAATCCCTTGAATGAAGAACTCTTTATCAAAGACCTTCAAATAAGATTAGACTCTTGTGTTAAGAATGAAGAAACATTAGATATTTGTTTGCTAAATATTGAAGCTGTTGTTTATGACGAATTCTATTTGGCTAATAAAGAAATACTAAGAAATGTAAGTAAAAGTACCTACTCGAGTCATTATAGTACAGAATTGTAGATATTAATCGTTATGCGCATGAGTGACGTACAACGTGCACGTATGTACGTCACGTAGCTTATTCAAATAATTCTATACAGAATCAAAGCTTGAATCTTTTTAAACACATTATACTTTCGCACTACTATTGTATAACTAGTGCCTACCACTAATAGGGTCGCTAGACATTTTTACAAATATATCTTAACTTAATACTGGCAACTCTATACAAATTGAAATTGACAATCATAAAAGAGTTAAATCAGTTTAATTAACTGTTCAATCAATCTTACAGGAAAAAGATGTCAAAAATATTTTAGGTGATATCATGGATAAAATTATGCAGTGTGCCTCAAATGGTGTCATGAAAGCAACTGAAAAACTCTCAAAGAAAGTAATAGATATTGGTCAATGTATAAACAAGGAAATAAAGGATAAAAATGAAAATTATGTTTACGCTTCTATTGACAGCAGGGGTGAAGATAATTCTATGATCAACATAAAAAGATTTACATTTTAAGTTACTATTATTTACATGAAATATTCTTCTGATATTATTAAATGCACTGAATTAAAGTTTTATGGCGTGATTATTATTATTCTAACAAAAAGTGTTTAAAGTAGCCAGATCTGTGGAAAAAAATAATGCTATGTTGTATAAATAAAACCAAATATATTTCAATACATATATATATATATTATTTTATAGAAGAATTATTACTTTAAATGCATAAACATTTAACGAGGACACATAGCATGGCGTCCTCCATCAACTGGCAATGTGGCTCCAGTAATATTGCTAGCGCCTTCGCTCGCAAAAAACACAATCACAGAGGCAACCTCAATTGGTTCCCCAGCTCTTTGCAAAGCATGAGTTTCTCTACATTTCTTCAAAAACTCCTCATACTCATTATTATTCATGCCACCTCTTTTATGGATTCCGGTTGAAATAACACCAGGGTTAACTGCATTTACTCTGACACCTTTAGGAGCCAATTCGAGAGCAGTGCATCTTGTAAATTGATCTAATGCCGATTTAGACATACAATATGTTAAAACATTAGGGAATGATCTGAGTCCAGTAACACTTGAAACATTTACAATATTTCCTTTAGTTTTAATTAAATGTGGAACAGCAAGCATTGTTAAGTAGTATGGTCCTCTTACATTAGTTGTCATGATCTTGTCATATTGATCAAGTGTAGTAGTCTCAATTGATCCAGACTCCAACATACCAGCATTATTTACTAGTACATCTAATTTTTTAAAGTGTTCTATAGTTTTTTTTATAACATTCTCAATATCGGACTCTTTTGTCATATCCGCAATTATTTGTAAAGGTTTTAGCTTTGATGGAGACCCATCAAGACATTGTTGAGCAATGGTATCCAAGTTTTCTTTGTTGCGACCAGTTATTATTAAACCTGCATCCAATTTGGCAAATTCGACTGCAGTCGCAGCTCCAATGCCTGAACTGGCACCGGTGATCAAGACTACTTTATTGTTAAACATTATTTAGCCTAAAAACAATATTACAAGAACATACTATATTATAACACCATTAGGAGAAACATATTGATAATGGAAAATTTTGTACTTGTTATACATATGTGTAATATATGCATGTCCCTTGTATGGAATATTCAAGTTACATGTACTCGAAAACACTTGAAATCTAAGTTATCAAATGATATCAAATTGATAACAAAAAATCAATATAATATTAGTAAAGTTAAGCAATTTAAACAAATATTGAAAACAAACCTTACGCACGTCCTTTCTTCGAAATAGAATTACAGAACTACTTTAACTGAAGTTCAAGGTTTACAAGTTTTTAAAAATATGCATCGCGAAAACTGACATTTATTTAATCAAAAATAGACATGACATCACTCGTCGCGAAATTAAACAAATACGGAGCATAATTATATAAATATAGTTAACTGTTACAGCTGAAAATAAAACATTAAAAACAAGGTTCGAATAAAAATTTTAAAGTATAATAAATATCTATAGCAATATTAATAGAAATTGCTTTAAAAGGTTTTATAGTTTATGGTTGTTACTTGTTAGGGTTACCTGTTTATGTGAATGCGGCACGTGTTCAATACGTGTTAAATTATTTTACTGTTATTCTTCTGGTATTTGTAAGTTAACAATTTATATAAACAGTAATGGTTACTTTTCTTTAAAACAAATATGTTTTGAATGTTATAGTTTTTTTATAATCGTTCTTATTTGTTACTATAATATTTTAGTTTGCAACTCGGATTTAATTGTCAGTCTCTTGTCTATAGTCTGTTATGCTGGTTCGCTTGTGAAAGAAAAACATCGTGATTTTATAAATAATAATATGTTCTAGAGTTTAATTGCAAATATAAATTGTTAACAATGTCGTCTGGATCGTCTAAAGCAAAAGAAGAATCGTTCAACGAGTTTTACACGGAGGTAAGCTGAACTTAGTTAGGCATGGTGTTCTAACCATTTTCTATTATAATTTTTTTTATAAATTTATAATTTTGTATGATCGTAGGTGAAAGAAATCGAAAAACGAGATTCAGTTCTTACACCTAAACAACAAATAGATCGCCTGCTCCGGCCTGGTTCCACGTACTTTAATTTAAATCCATACGAAGTTTTACAAGTTGATGTTGATACATCGTTAGATGATATCAAGAAAAAATATCGAAGACTATCTATTTTAGTACATCCTGATAAAAACATTGTAAGTATTAAGTTTGTTTTTGTATCAGGAATACATACATTTAGGGTTATTGCTTAGATACAATTTTTGTGAACAATTTAGAAACAAATTTTATACATAATCCTATTTTATATATTAAAAGCATTTGCCATTCATTTGAATGCTGATTTTTAAAATTTTCTATTATTATTATATTATTTTGTTGAATGTGTTATTTTGTAAATACCTAGTTTGTTTTTCTGACGGTCGTCCCGTCAACATTTCCTTTTTATCCGCAGATGGGAATTGGAAGCTAAAGCCATCCGAGGGTCTTCTAGATCCAGAATTTTAGGTAAGGAAGGAGGCTAACAACCAAATGGAGAAACAAAATTATTTATTCAATTACAAAACATAATTATTTGAAATTGTAAAGAGTCTTTATTTCACTATATTTTATTTTCAAATATTTCTTGTGTATAAGAATTGGTATATTATAATTCACATATAGGTTCCTAGGTGTTGTAGAAAATTTTGATAAAAGCAAAAAACTAGCTTTTAATTTTTCCTTTTTTATTTTCAGGATGATTCGGTACGGGCTCAACAAGCATTTGAAATAGTAAACAGGGCATGGAAAACTTTAGAAAATGATGACACAAGGAAAAAGTGTTTGCTTATTTATGAAGAGGCCAAAGAAAGAACTGACCACATGGTAAATAGTTTTAATCTAGAATACGTGTTTAACCATATAGTGTATATCAAGGAATCAATTCAGAAGTAGATGGTGTTAATTATGCGGATGTAGTGGAGGCAACTGTGGCTAGCAGATGTTTATATGTGGCAACAGTTGTCTCCACTCATGGACAGCACTAGCTTAAGCAGGCGGATTGTAGTCATGTGCAATGCTGCAATAAAAAAATAAAAATTTCAGATAGAAGAGAAAAAGAAAAAACTTAGGAAAGAAGGACGACAAGCAGAAGGTGTACCTGAAGATGATCCAGACAAATATAAACATTCTGTTTATGTTATGACTATGAAGGTAAACACTATTTGATATTTCAAATTTTTAAAACTTAAACTAGATCACTGTAGGTCTCGGATCTCATCCAAGGGATAATACTGTGATATTATACCACTTTCAAAGTAATACCCTTGAAGTGATCTAGTAGGATCAGCTTGGTAGTAACCGGGACATTAAGAAGACTGTCCTGTCAACTTGGACAGTGTGTATTCATTTCATTCCAAGACTGCACAGTGATTATATACTGCATATGTTACTCTGTGGTAGCAGTTGCTTTTGCTCATGGAACACATTCATCTCAAATGTGATATTTAAAACTAATTTTCAGTTATTTGCTGACATGGAAAGAAAGCGACAACATTTAGAAACACGCGATATGGAAGAAAGGAAAAGAAAACGAGAAGCTGAAATAGAACAAGAAGAACAAATGACATTCGAAAAAGAGTGGGCTAAGAATTTTGAAGTTTGTATTCTTAAATATTGACTTATTTTTTGTAGTATTAAGTTAATTTTTGTAAAATATACACAAAGCATTTAATGTAAATTGGTCCCTGCTGGGGTGATGACCTCCATGAAGCAATATTTACTGGGCCAGTATGTTACACAGTGATCCGGGGCTTGATTATAACATGTAGTTATTGTCATTTTATAAGTAGGAGATTATTATTTTTTTCCAACTTACTACGTATATAAATAGGCAAGATTTAAAATTATTTGTGAATTTCCCGAATCGAGAAAAAATTCATTATCTCTTGTAGTTGAATATTTCAACTTATTTCTCCATTTGAAAAACCCAACATCCATGTCAGGATATGTTCTATGTAATTGTTATGATATATTTTTTGTTGCAGGAATCTCGTCAAACTCGAGTAGATAGTTGGAAAACCTTCCAATCTGGGAGCAGTAAGGAGAAGAAAAAGAAAAAAATTATGGGATTCAAACCACCAAAACCTAAACCAGAAAGTAGATAATATTATTTGAACTACTTCATAGTTTCATTGAAAGTTAGTTTTAATTGTTAGACGCACATTATAACATTAGTTAACATGCTTTTGGATCTTCGCGTCAAACTCATTAGAATAATATGAAATATCTGGTAAACTGGTTTCTGTTTTTACATTATGTTGTAGTCATTCTGCTTGAAAACCTCACATGTTTTGACTGCATTTTGTATTATTTGTTGGACAACAAGTTTACTAGAATATTCAGATTAACATCATGTTGAACACAAAATACTATAAGTTCTTTTTTAGTTTTTCAGGATTAGAAGTTATGTATTTTTAAGTTTTTATATACATAACATTTAGGTTATGATTTGCCTTACTTATGTATCAGTTCTAAATTAGCCTTAAATAAATTGTCAGTGACTCCTTCACTCGCCTGTAGTTGGCACTGTCTAAATGTAATGTGCACTTTGCATTTTGGCGTATATCAGAAGTGACATATAACATTAAGGCCGGTAGTGGGTTTTAGACACTGGTTGGATACCATCTGCAACTCAGTCATGCTAGATGTGTGTATAATCCATCTCCTGATAGTGATAATATTACATAGTGACAAGCAAAACATGAATACATACAATATATGTAAGTATTTAGACAATAAGGGTTTGAAACACCAAATTTCTCGAAGCAATTTAAATTTTAATACTATTTTTGATAAATATTAAATTTGTCTACCTAAGTAGATATGTTGTTTTATATTATGCATGCACGTTTGAATGTTTAAACATGGATAGAGTTCTTTACTACTTACCAAAAGAGTGGGGTTAGTTAGTTCTTATCCACAGAAGGAGTAGACAGCTAGACATGTCTTCGTAAATAGTGGAATAATTAAATTAAGATCAGTTTTGTTTATCTGGGTTTAAATTGTATACCTAAAGTATAGATGCATAATTTAAAAATTGAAGTCATTTTAACGTATTTTCTTACAAGAGCAATAATTTACACATTCTATAAAATTAATAATAAATTTCGAATATAATTTGAAGAATTTTTGTCAGTCTGTGGCATAATAATATATCTCACCTAAAAGAGCTTTGTATTATATAATAAATTACTTTAAGTCAAAATGTGTTTTATTTCGCATCAAAAAAATAACACGAGCATAATGATGGGGTTATAAATTGATACAAAATTGCGATGGACAAGAAGTTCCTTCAAACTGTTGGTAATACAGAGATTCTTAATACCATTTTCGTTTGTGCTCGACGTATGTTGCTTCACTAGCTGGTACTTATATATATCCTGCGCGTATTTAATGACAAGGATTTTAAGTAGTAATTCGACCTTGAAACTTCTAAACGACTCTCGCTATAGTTTGACCCTTTTGGGACTTTGATCATTGAAGTGACTAATAATTATGTTGGGAGGACACTGTATATATGAACAGGTACTTTTCATACATTGTTTGATATCTGAAAGGTGCATATGTGAATTTTTGGTTTATATTAACTACTATTAAGCTGAAGTTTAACTCGATATTTACAAAATTCAATCGAAAAAAAGTTCTTTTTTGTATTAGCATATGACCACACTCCGCTCTTGAACATTGAACAACCAAAGTACATATAACAAAATTACATTTATAACTTCAGTGTTTAAGGAAAATTGACAGTTTTATGGGCAAATACAATTATTATTTAAGTTTTTTTTTGCTTACGATTGCTATCACGTTCATGTTAATCACCGACTTGCATCTTCGAAGCTCGCGACGTAATTATGACAATATAATTACGGCGCCCTTGGAAATTAAAGAGACCGAATTCTGGTACCAATTAAATTTATCCTTCAAAATATCATTCGACATAAAAAAAAACTGAATGTCTATCTAAATATTAGCAATTCAAAGAAGCCATCTCTAAGAATCTAGTCCTATTTCCCCACAAGTTTCGCAATAAAAATCAAGAAAGTTTCACATAATTACGTAATAAAACTCCAGGGGCTTTTATCTTATATCTATTGCCTTTTCGTAAGAGTGGCAAGATCACAAGATATCAAAAAAAGTTATTAGGAATATCCAGTGTTGACACCATCTTTGACGTTAGAATTATTTCCTTGGAATCTCCATTTCGATAATTTTACGATAATGATAGAAGAGAACTATAAAAAGTTTGGCCCACTTCCTATGGAAAATGCTTAAGTTTATAGGTATATAGTCCGTAAAAAATATTGCTAAAGTTTCTGCATAAATTATTTTTCTTTGTTATATATTATAATTCATTTCTATTATTATCTTTTTCACTTTGATTTCACCATTTCCATTTTAACTTTTATTTTTTTAAAAGGAATAATAGGGAATAGGCAAAGAGGGCGAGAAATAAAACAATTATTAAATTTTGAAAACAATATCAAATGTAATACATAAATATTATTTATGTACTCCTACATACATTTATTCGTCTAAAATATTTACAATGAAACACATAGTATTCCTAAATTTTCCTATCTTTCTTTAACATTAAGCAACTTGTAAAATTAACGAAATACCTATTATATTACGAAATAAACATATAATCATTCAAACATAAAATATTTTAAATGTACAAAAAAAAAAAAAACAATTCATACAAAATAAAAAAGATATCTAAGATGATTTAATGGTAACCCACCTTCAACGTGAACTTTATACATGATTTTCTAATAGTAAAATATATTATTTCCTACAGACCAATTCCTACTAGCTTCAGTAACAAATGGGCCGAATATAAGGTACTTTGTAGACATTAAATAAGAACGGATTACAACAAATAGCAGCGTCATTTAATGCATTTAATATTTAAGTTTGTCCTTTAGCAAGTCGTAATCATAGGATACTAAAACGAGCACAGCCGACCAAGGGATTTAAAATTTAATTTAAAAGAACAAAAATTTCGGAGGCCCGTCTAATTTATTCGCATTGTCTACACAAGGACCCTAACAATCACGCCTAAATTCGTTCACATAAAGCTTGACCTATACTTTCTACGTCGATTTCATACGCTAGGCCTTAACGGAACAGACTTTTAATTCGGTCTAAACATTAATTGACCTTTGCATTGACATCATTAACCGACAGTGTTTACGAACAACCAGGAGACAATTAACTAACAAATCTTAGGTAACTACTTAGTTCAATAAAAGATATCTCGTTCACTACATACAAATTACCTCGTTTCAAAAAATATAATCAAAACGTTAACATTTAATTTCTGGTACGTATATTTGGCAATTATCTATATGGCCCAAAACGGGTATGTTTTGCAAAACACATGCATTTATATATATTTACAAAAAAACAACGGACTTATAGTCACTTTACTAAGTTCACTAAATATGAAAATACTTAAATATATCAAATTTTAATCACACCGTGTCCTTAATTTTTTACAACTAACAGTAATTAAATTGTCGCTTCTTTACATTTAATTTGACAAAACATTTAACGGTGCAATTTTATACATGGAGACTAAGCGAGTCGTTGTCATTTTGTCTATTTGAAATAAATGTCGTGTGTTGGTGCAGCTTATACTTGCAAATTTAATAAACAGTATTTATAGCACCAAATTCAGCATCAATATATGCACAGATTCATAAACACAACGTCTAAGTATAATTAGCGCATTTGTACATCTGTAAAAAAATTAACAATATGGACGCCAAAAATACAAGAATTGACTTATACGATACAATGTAATTGAATAATTAGTTGAACACTTATTGGCTAAATCTATCACATGTAGTCCACTGAGGTAATTTACAGAATGCACGCACTCCCTTCCTTTGCTACATAACATAAAGGCCAGCCACATATAGTGCGCAAATACGCGTATGTGTTCTAACCTTAAACCTTGCGAACACTAATCGCTCGACTTACAGCTAGTATTCATAAAAGTACTCAATGATTATCTAATGCTAATTAGAAGCGACATCGAATCAATTACACCACATTTTAGTTTACATTAAACAACATCATCATACAATGAGCAACATTTACGAAAATTAGCCTGATGGTCTACACTTAACTCTCGAATACGACGTCGAGGTAGAAGTCAAATAGACCTTTGTTTCTATAACTGCTTATCTATGAGTACTGCAACTAATAACAAGCGAACTGACGCTTGCATGTATGTATTGGGAGACTAGACGATTGACTATATCGGAAATCATTATTGTATTACCATGTTAAAAAATTATCTATTTTTACACATAAAAAGACCTTAACTTAACCATGTGAAACTTGAGGTATATTGAACGATACTTAATGTACTCTTCACTATTAAACTGTTTTGAGCAATTAAATATATTTAATAGTTTTTTGGCTAAATATGGCTTTTATACAGATGATAACAGAAATGGCATTTGATAAAAATATAACGACTTAAAAATAACATATTTGATAAATATAACAGTACAAAATATAGACTTATTATGTCATCTCGCTTATTTTTTTATGGGCAAGATACTTTATAATTTATACAATATTTTATAATTGTATGCCGGGTGAAATATTTTGCTGCCATGAAATAGAAATCATATGATAATTAATAGGCAGTACGGATAATAGTCAATGAGTATGGTCAGATTTTTATTTTTAATGCATAAAACTCCTGAAAAATATAATATCATGGTCACTAGAATAAAATGAAACTAACTAACATGCTTACCCTCTGCCATGCCCACTGCTACTATGCACATAATTTATTTTTAATTTTGGGACAAATTAAACTTGTACTAAAGTTTAAAACATTATAGTTGAGAATAAAAAAATTAAACTAATAATCTCTATTGAGTATTCTTATCATGTCATTTCTTTTGCAAGGCGTAAAATATTTCACACGGCTAAGTTTTCTTACATCACCCTGGGTCCTTGTTAAATAAACACTATGCAACGTGAGATACCGAACTCAAAGACTTTTAAAAAAATATCTTGAATACTCTGAAAAAGTTTGCAATTGGAATTATAACGTTCCATTCCAGTATCTCACGTTCTATATTCAAATGTTTTGTTAAAACCCTCTGTTACAATTAATTATTGTAAGGAAGTTTTGTACACGATCAAAATTGAAGTAGATAAGCACCATGTTTCTTTTTAAACATAAAGTTATTATATGAATTTATAAAATACAAATTTTATTTTTAAAAAATGCCAATATAACAAGAGCTTTACATAACACATAAAATAATAAAAATAAAACATATTTTATAAAAGTATTAAAACATAAATACCTAATAGTGAAGTTGTAAGGCGAAAGTGTATGATTTTGATAGATATAGTTAAACAGGTCATAAAGGCAGCTTTGCAGTAACAATCTGAAACAAAAGAAAAATATTATTAATTAATGTAAAACTAGTAAATACCCACATATTTTAAATACATATTTTGGTTTCGAGTTTTACTACTACGAAATATATCTTTAAGAACAATGTACATATATAAAATGTAACCTAATCAAATATTGAATAAAATTTGAATTAATATACGGCTTCCATTTCTAGATATGAATTTCATATACGACCATTGAAAAGCCACTGAAACGTACTGATGAAAATATAAAACAATTCACGAGAAATATACATTTAAATACATAAACAGTATGTACCTACGTATATTAAAAATAGGAAATGAACGAATTGTTAGTCTGATCGTAATTAAATGCGAGTGCGTAATTAATTGGTAACATTTCATATTCATAACCCAGTAAAAGTGTCGAGCTCATGAGTGTATATCAAAGTAATCTCATCTAATTCTCACTGTCTATTCGAGAGATGTGGATTATCAGCGATTCTGAGTCGGTCGTAGAATCTGCTGACGGTGTGGAGTGTAAATCGTAACCTGCCCGCCGCCGCGTCGCCATCGTTACGTCTCCTCCACTCCACACTTCACCCCTCTCGCACAACGCAGGTGACGATAACTAGTGTTGCACTAGCGAAAATTCGATGTTCAATTTAACTACGACATTTCTGGGACAATGTTACAGAATTATCGGAGCTAACAAATTGAATTAAGCCATGGAAAATCAATGCAAAATAACTTCTATATATATATATTTTTAAGTAGATAACAATATTTAATTTTAAATGTATAAAATTTTAAATTATATATTTTGTCATAAATAGATCGCTTTAGCTTTAGAAAAATAGGAATATGCATTATTCTCTTTTCATCGAATGTGATTTAACTAAATGAAAATACGCTATGCAGCTCACTATCACGTTTATTTTAATTCAAGGTTTAAAACATTTACAACCGCTACTAAAATAAGTACATTTTGATTAAATTACGCATTAAAAAATATATATATATATTGCGTTTAGAATTTGTAAAAAAAATGGTGACATCACTAGAGGTAACCGCGATAAATCTGTCGTATATTCAGAGATGTAACGAACTTTCTCTCGAGATGAGTCATTGCTTCAGCTTTTATATAGAAAGGATAATTGGTATACTTATCTTCAAATAGAATCTTAAAAAATTTAGCAGTTTTTATTTTATTTAAAGACATAATAATACGATTAAATAAAGATTAAGACTTAGGTTTTACTTTGGCAATCCTGCCAAAAATAAAACAAAAAACATCTATGAATGTACAATAATAGAATTTAACCGGCCATCTTTTGTTTGCGACGCAATATGTCGAATTCCTCTGAAGCTTTTGTATAGCTAGCTAGGTTCAATGCCCGTCTGTTATTAATTTGATATCTATTGTTTTATATGGATTTTGATTTAAATCTAGGTATGTCTTTGTGAAAATCGCGGACACACCGATAAATATAAAATAATTTTATTTCGTAAAATTCATAAGATAAAGAACGAGTAACACTTTTGAATTATTAAAAAATATATAACAATAATAACAATTAATGTTTCACGAATGCAGTTCATTTTTAAAGAATAAAATTGACTTAATATAATACTTCTAGCGGCTTTTCAATAAAATTTATATACGCACGATATAAACGACAGTAGGTGTCAACACTGATGAAAATTAGTTATATAAACCAATAACCTAACATTATCAAGTTTAGGCAGCGATCTCCTACAGTTTGTGAAAATAAATAAAAAGAATAATTAATGTTAAATAAATGGTAAAAACAAAAAAAAATGGTTACACCACAATAGGGAAGTATGCTCTAAATAAAATCCTTAGAGGTCCTTGGCGTATGAATAAATTTACGCCACTACACCCATCCCAACCGGAATTAGTCGATAACCAGTGTCGCCCATGCTTTATAACCCGTGACATCCGAAACCCGATTTATTATCGCACTTTCGCCTCATAAAAATAAATGTTAAGCATTCTATTTTAGGTCAATTTTAGATATAAAGAAGTTATGTAAATACACAATATAGATATATCATTTTACGACACACTTATAGGTATATATGGTAAGGTCATCGTAAACATATGTCATATCTTGACCCGAAAGTAGTTATTAATTGCTCTGCTCCAGATTGATGAATAAAGTTAAGAAATTGGATTATAATATTTTCGAAAATATTAAAATGCATTTCTACACAAATAAAAAGTTTTTAAATGAGAAACAAAAGAAGTAAGAAACAAATTCTTTATTATGTCCGCAACCGAGAATTACAGATAGAGATTAGGGTGGAAATGCTAAATAGGTCAAACGGCGGGATAGTTTTCAGATTTATGTGAAACAACAAACAAGCGTGAGATATAAAAACTTATTAATGTCTTTATCATTAATAGTAGAATTTTTTCTTCAGATTGTTTCTACATATTACGAGTAACTTATCCTAAATAATGATCCATCCATTTCCTAATGTTTTAAATACAATTTCTTAAAAGATTTGTAGTTCACTGCTGCGTTTATTGTGATTATTGCAATATCGCCGCAACCGCATGTAGTTGCAAAGCTTTCAAGATGTATTAAAATAATAGAAACTAATACAATAGTAAGCCGTACAGTCCGTAATTAAATTAAATCCAATCAAATCACAGATTTTTTTGTGTTTTATTTCGAGTGAACATTTAATATTCATTTAACATTCAACATTTAATATAAACCTTTAACTAAAACTATTTGAAATGTTACTTTCATAAAAAACAACTGATGCCAATTTAAAAGTTTGTCTTCAAGAAATGTCAATGCAGAAAGGGGTAGTGAAGGTTTTGCAGGGTTAGCGGGGAACACCTGTTGCAGAGGGCGGGGCTTTAGGAGACGCCTACCGCCCCTACACGTGCACACTGAACTAAATTTTCATAAAAAACTAATGTTTACTTAATAAAAATTGTAATAAGTCAATCGAAGCATATCTTATTGGTGATTCTAATTATTTTGTCTTGTCATATTTATTGAGTCGTTGTTGCACATATCAAAAATAAATTCGAATTAATGTTAAAAATTCATCCAGGGGTGCCTCAGAAAGCATTATAATTGCACATAGTACATAGCTGTCTTATATATCTATATAATAAATTTGATTACTTTAGTACTTTCTAGTTACAAGATGATTAACACACACGGATTATAAGATTCTAATAAGATAATTATATACAAGTCTTTTATATTCGTATTGGATTATTTTTTGTGTATATTAATCCATTTTATAAAAGAATTTTCGAACATAGCCTTAGACGAGTGGTAAATCTTTAATTAAACATTTAACAGAATTTCAGAAGGCAAAAAAACACGTCCTATTATATATTTAATCATTTGTCCATAATTGCCTATATAGGTACCTACATCATTTATTGCAGGTTAACTAACTTTCGAAGAAGTACAAGTTTAGGAAACAATTGAAGACTCCAATCTGTTGCTAAATCCATTATCACCGAGATTTAATTAAATTTTCCTTTTATAGTGTTATTTAGATAATATTATACAAACTATATTAAGGTTATGTCTATATATGTATATAAAAGATAAATATTTATAATTATGTTTAAATAATTTTATCATGGCTTCCGCCTGTATTTATTATGCCAAGTGTAATTATTTCATAAACATATTATTTTATTTTATTTAAATTACTTGATATGCACGTATTTATCACAAAATTTTATTAAGACGTAATTGAATATGATAATTAGGGCTTGTGCTTAATGTGATTTTTAATTATTACGTGACAAAACGGTGTAATGTAAGCCACGTGAAATATTTTAAATTATTACTTTTTTGGTACTTTTGAGTATTCGGCTGTTGTTTTTGTATGCATATATAATTATATTTGTAGTTAAAAAATACTATTCTTGATATACGAAATAACACACATGACAATAACGAAGTCAGTTTCAATTTTAATTAAACATTTATAAAAACAAAGCTATATTATAGATTATGAAATGAAATGAAAATAGTTTATTAGCATAGATACTAAAGACGTGCTTGATCAGCGTTGAACTCTACCATGGCTTCGTAAAGGCGTATGACGAGAAGACAACAAGAAACTCGTCAATCATAGCCTTATTAAGTATTCCAAGTACTATCTACTATAAATAAATTATTTAATTTTAGAATGAATTTGAATAAACATTAATAAAATATGACGATACGAGTATGGACTTATAAAATCGTTTCGCCTACTAAATAAATCACCGTAATTAATGACCGTTAATAAAAACCGAACAAATTGTTTTATTATCCACTTTACCCGACATAGCGACTTAACATTCATTTTTTACTAGAAAACCTCAGCCATCGATTGCAAAAATGTAGTAAATGTATCAATTACATGTTATGCTTACGTGTGCGTGAACATTATACATATAAAAGAAAATTATTTTCACTTCCAAAATAGAAGTCTCGTCATGAACAATTTTAATACAAATAGACATATAAATTCACACAGAATATACAATAATACTGGGCATTTGATTATAGTATTACATTCTTCAAGGCTCAGAAATCTTGGAATCGAATGATCTGTAAAATATTTTTAAATTTAGATACAGTCTTATTGTCAAAATGGTATAACATTCAATAAATTCATTATTTGCATAGTGCAAGAAAACTGTAAACTACAATTTAGTCTCTGATTTTGTTCCATATTCGATAGAGCAATAAAATCATAAAATCGTTAGCAGTTTGCAGGCGTGCTCGCCGCACAGCCTCGACACTTACACGTAATCCAATTTGCGGGAGCCGCAGCGGCGAAGAATGTTAAAGCCCTCCGCAACAAAATTATATCCACGCGGCCCTTCAATGACTTTCCACGTCGCCCGACATCAACTTTTATTGGAATAATCTAGTAAAATTGTGTTACGCTTAGAATAAAATATGATTTTGCATAAATAGTAAGTATGTACAAATTGTATTAATACGTATATTACGTTATTATTCATGTTAGTATGCGGGCATGTTTTATAGTAATAACAAACACAAAATCTAAAAACATTGAACAGACCTGACTTAATTTGAACTATAAATGTTTAGTTTTAACTTCCTTTAAGAAAATATTTAATCGATTTTATCTAGATTAAAGTAATATAATAACGTCCCATCATGTCGTGTTCAGTGGATAAACCCCTCGACCGTCACGTAAAACTCAAGAAAAATTGACAACCATAACCCAGTTGCCGCTCATTTAAATAACTGATCAAAGTCTCCGGCTAAACTGAAGTCAAACAATAAACGAGCTTCGAACTCATTCGATATGCCGCCCCTTATCCACTGAATGTATTATTAAACAACTTCTTAAGACACTCTTAAAATGTTTTCAAATTTAACAAAACAAGCCGAAACATAGCGTTTAAGGGGCAAGATTTTCGAAGGTTTAAACTAGCGCCTCAATTTTTACCTAAAGGAAATTTGATAATTCCTTAAAATTATGTATGTTACAGTAGCTGGGCAAAAAACTCATCCAACTTTGTGACTTTTTAATTTTCATATAAAAATTCTAAAATAAATGTTTAATTCATCACTCATCAACGAAGCCATGCGGCAAATATTGAAAATACTTATAAGGGGGACATCGGAGGGAAAAAAGGAAAAAAAAAAGCTTCGAAGGAGGTGCTTTTATTAAGTAGAGGACCCAAAGGAGGGAATAATGAATAAATTCCGTGTAAAGAGGGAGTCCTAACGCAATTGAAAACTTTTAACAAGTGCCGAGAAATCGTGTGTAAAGGTGGGCCGAGTAATTACGCCTCTCGTCGCACAGAATACGAAATGAGGTCGAAAATTTAAAGGTGTCGCCAATTTTGTGCTCTTTTATGAAAATCAGTTAGTTAATAAAACTCCGAAGAGAGGCAGTTCATTTGTTGCGGCTGAATAATGCTGTTTAACGCACTAATTTTGAAATTAATTTAGAACTTCTTTTGTTATTTTTCCTAATAAATACATGGAATTTTAGTTTAAGTGCTAACTACGGAAACTACAGTTCGGATTTTCATTTAGTTCCTATTAATAGAAAGGGTAGAACCTGCTTTAAACGCGATTAAGATTATACAAAAAAAAAACCTAAAATATAGTGCTTAAACTAATACGGTTTGTAATTTCAAATGACTTCTTTAGTGAAATAAATTTGGTACGTCATAGTAACAGAATTAACATGACTGCAAATTAAAAAGAGCGAATAGCCAACGGTCTTCCTCGCCATTAACTTCCATCGCTCCAATATCCGAATATTAAAAAATTAACAAGAATTTGCAAACCCGAGCTCACCGTCTGCGGAAGACGTATTCATTCTTTTGTAACCCTAAAAATTGTTAAAAAAAACAAGTCATTACCGACTCTCGTTTAGTCTACCGCGGATTCATTTTTTTCCTCGGTCTTTTATTTGGAAGCGATCGACCAACAGTCCAAGAGGGCTGTAAAATATGATATGATTAATTGCTCGAGCTCCGGTCTCCCTCATTAGTGAACAAATAGGATCATTCATTGGTGAAATTAAATTACAAACGGTACGTCGGCAATCAATTGAAATCTAATTATTAATGTTATAAAAATCCGATGAGATTTAATAATAATCTAAAATGTATGTAAAATATATGTTACATTTATAAACATAAAATATTATTTATTGCGTAGGTTTATGATCAAGTCTAGAAACTTCGTGAAACGTCAATATAAGTTTTCTCTTTTTTTCTCCCTCTTGTGTGTATATTTTCATAAAATATCACATCTCGTAATCCACGTACAAAAGGAACATAGACGCGAGTGACGCACTTATTTCTTGTTGTACATGTATAACACAATATCATAAAGCTCAATGCGAGAACAAAGTACCATGCCCTTGGCCACGCTTTAACAAAAAAAGGCGCCAATGTTCTTTTTTTCACGTGTTTATTTGTGATATTATTTTATTAATTAATTACTCTAAATCGACTCTCTAAATTAAAACAAAAGTAATTATTATTTGTATTATTTAAGTAACTATGACTGTCGAAACGAGGACAACTAAAGAATAGACGTCAGCTAAACAGCAGTCGCCTTCGCTATACCGGCTGTCTAAGCTGTCACTGCTTTACGTGTGGTCTATTGTAATGAAACTACAATATAGTAACCACATAGGCAATTTAGGATAGAAAAGATAGCATAGTTTCGTAAACAAAAGATAGCATAGTTTCGTAAACGAAAGAACGATAGCACAGCTCTGAAGTTATTAGATACTTAACAAGAAAACTTTCTTCAGATTATCTCACTCCCTACAAAAGATTTATGGCAATACAATAATGATACGAATACAATCATTTATAAACTAAATTCTATTATAATATAAATGTATTATAATTCATACCTTAAATAAATCCTATTTTAAATGATATATTTATATCAACAATTTTGAAATTACGCGGTTTTACGCACGATAATCACGTATCAAATTTTTAGAATTATAATTATTACCTATTGTTAATCTAACATAAAAAAATATCTAGGTTGACGTGGCATATTGTCCTCGTTATAAACTGAATGATGGTTAAAACTGTAAACGGGTTCTATTATTACGTACATAAGAAAATTAATATTTGTTTTGAAGTGTCAAAATCGAACAATGCAATTACCAAATATCAGCTCGGTATAATTATCTAGTAACTCTGCCTGTCCCATTTTAATGTAGGCGCTAAAACACATCTAATGTAAAAAAAAAGGTGTGAACTTGTAAATGTATTTAATTAGCTCAAATTAGTTACCGTTTGGAATAAGCTCCAAAATATGGAAGCGACTTTTTAAACAAATGAGATTTTATTTTAATATCAGTATATAAAAATAATAATTACCTTAATTGAAATAGTAAGCGTGGTCCACCATAAATCGCATCAACCCCCTCTCCAGTCCTTTCCTTTAACAATCCTGATTATATAACCTATCTATATCACAAGCTTCCACCTAGCTATATACTAAAGCCCTTTACAAACTATCTTCACAATTAACAACAAAAAATAACGGTAACGCTTTAGCACTCGAAAATGAAGTGTACAATAATATAGTATAAAAAGACGTCATAAAATTCGTAATATAATTTAACAATCAAGATATGAACAAAAACACTTTTGACTAAATATACCAAACTAATAACGAAAGATGTATTTTAAAAATAATAAAATAATAAACATATAAATTTACAATGCGGGTACACTGTATCACTTTCGAATTAATTATATATACAAAAATATAGGAAAAACGCCATTGTGGCTACAACCTTTGTTAAGTAGGTAACTAGTCTGCACTGTCCGGGATCTGATAAATCAGTCACATTTCTTTAAATTTCACATCTATCTAATAAATGCAAAAAATAACAAAACACTATTCTCAAAAAAAAACTTAACTTTTAAGCTTTGCACCTTACCTTAAATCGGTAGAAAAACAACACGATTTAATAATAAATTAATTAACATAACTGAAATCAGACATATCCCAGACTAGTAGTGAACTTAAGTCTAACAAAATCCTATCCAAATATTTACGATCCGATTTTAAAATCGTAGACAAACGAAGCGCGAATATAATGAAATCTTAACAATTTCGTTGAGTTTTTGTGCTATATACCTATTTACCAATACTTTTTACAAATAACACATTAGTGGTTGGGTCACACCGCTGCATGCATGCGATGACGTATGTTTATGAAACTGACAAAGATACGAGTGTCAAGCGGTGTAAACACTTTTTTCCAACCTTAAAACTATCACTAACATATAATTGTATCGATTTATATCCAGTATCGCTCCTTCAAACACTAATTAGACACCGTTCAATGGACCCAAGAGGGGGTTGAATACGGTTGCCTTGTAGACTGAGGTGGACCTCCAGTTCCGGAGAGTGTAGTTGGTACTGGCGGCGCAGGGGCTACGAAATGAGTCTCGGCTTCGGCTGCCATTGAGCTTTGCTGCTGTGGAAAGTTGAAATCGAGAGAGCCATCCATGCTTAACTCGTGCTTTATGACCTATAACAATAAGATTTTTCTTTTATTGGTGAAGAATTTTCTTAAAATATAAAATAAACTCTAAAACTTACCTCTTCAACATTACAATCAAAGCCATGATCCAATGTTTCTATATTTAGATTAAGGTCTTCTGCGAGACCAGTATTAAGGGCCCCCATAATTTGGCCCATTACCGTAGTAGGTTCCATTGCACCAGTTTGCACCATCAGACCACCATTCATTAGCGCCGAATCGGAAGTTGCCACCATAGTCTGTGAGTTTTCTAGTAACAAAAAAGTGTTTTCAAAATCCCGTGGCCACTAAAGGGGAAATCAAAATAACCAAGGAATATTAAATAATTATTAAAGTATATAATGTAAAATTGAATTATAACAAAAACCAAATCTAAATTAATTGTATCATTTAAATCCAGTTTATGTTAATCGGAATTATATAAATACTCGTGTCAATTGTAATGCTTATCTATTTAAGGTAATTAGTGAAATTATATAGAGATATACATTAATCATTGAATTCAGTATCTATTTTTGTATATGAAAATACATTTTCAAATGTTATTGTTTAAATACTTTGGGAACGAATGTTACCTGTTTGCATGATATCTGCTGGGTCCGCCGGTGGCGGTGGTCGTATAAAGTTGTCTATTACATGCTGATTTGGGTGCGTCGGATGAGCAGGGTGTGCTGGGTATCCGAGGGTGGCGCAGGCGCAACCGCCGTGCGGATGTCGTGGGCAAGTGCCATATCCAGCATAGCGATATGCACCTACTGTTGATGATGATGACGTCGTCGGCACGTATCTACATTTGTTCAATGAAAGTATTAATTAAACTGCTCTTATACTTAATAAAAAATAACTAGTATTAAAGACTATTGGAAAATCTTAAGTAGGCATACGGACTATAGGAAGCATTAATTAATTCCTAAGACATGACTACTAATTCTCTAAGCAAAGCGTACACGGTTCCGGTTACTGTAGTCATAAATCTAGTAGCACTACTCATGATAAAAATAATGCAGCTAAAAATCAACTAATCAATATTCCATGCCATAAATTGTAGAATGTGATATTTATTCTGTCCCTGTAATTAAAAAGCATAATCTAGAAAAGGCTTACGCATTTAGGAATGGATCTGTGCCATGTAGTTTCATGGAATCTGCCAGAGATCCCGCTAACCGATCGTAGTCTTGAGAAAATTCACTCGAAGGTGTGAAATCTCCAGCCGGTGTATAATCAGTCCCCCAATCAGGTTCTGCTGTGATCATAGACGGGATTGGAGAAAGTCGTCCGCATGATGATGCGTTAGAGGAAGCTCGCTGTCTGAAGTCCGGCGACAACTGGAAACTGCTGTTAAGCCGCAAAGCAAAAGCGTCAAATAAAAATAAAATAAAACCCCTTCATGTATCATGTACTAATTAAGCTATTGAAGTACATGTTCAAGTAATAATGTGACGCAAAATAAAATATACTTAGCTTATTCACTATGTCCTAATTTGAATGTGAAACTCTATTTTAGCAAAGTAATATAAATTTGCCTACGGGCTACATGCATATCTAATGTCTACTTTTGTTCTGCTAACACACATTTCCTAGTACTAAATGAAGCGATCGCCATAACACAGACTCAATGGTCAGCAAAAAATATTTTTATTGCTCGAAACTATGACATTGATATTCAATTCTTTTACTGCCTATTCGAGCATTCTGGGACAATAGTCTCCACTAATAAATATCGAATATCTGCGTAATCCCAATAGTGGGCTATAAAATGTTAATATATTTGAGAAATGACGAGATTTAACATTCACATAACTCATCATCTAATGGTCGACTGTGATTTAAAACCTTTTATCATAAAGTAGCAGAGTTGCTAGTAGTCAGTTTTATTGGCTCAGTCAATGCATACTTCATTTCGATAGATTTTATTGTAAAGTGTATCTCGTAATCCACACTTATTTCTTAATGATTATAAAAAAAACTGTTTAGTGGTTGGATTAACACTGACCTATGTCGGGGAGAATCTGGGAACATATCCAAACTTTCAGATATTGAACTACTGGGGCTGGGTGTGGCGTCGGCTGTAATTCCATTTCGAGCTGCATCAACCTGTAATCGGGAAAAGTACAGGTAACAATTTACATAGAGAATCAAACTCAAATTACATTTTCTTCAGACATATATCACCATATTAATTACGTACTTTCTTTTTGACTCTCCCTCGTCGTTTCTCAAACTTCGACGTTTCCATGGAAGCTGCTCGCCTTCTCACTGATTTGCCAGGCTTAGCATCGGGGTTGATCATCCACCAAGATGACTTCCCTGTGCCTTCATTCTGAACCCTCATGAACCGATTGTGTAGCGACAGATTATGCCGGATCGAATTCTAGGACAAAAACAAAATTTATTATTTACATGTGTCATAAATCCCAATTGAGAAACTTTTTGGTTATAAAAGCTGCCACTGTTCATACTAATTTACGAGTGGCAAAGGTCATGTTTGTATAATTATAATGCTTCTGAAGTGGTTTGAGGTGAGTTAGAGGTAAGCGCTGCTAAAAATAGTACACCATAAACTGTGAACGACGTTAACGTCGCAGATCCGGGCGCGGCTGCTGACTGACCGCAAAAATTCTATTTTAATTCGTACCTACCACCTCGCACCGTGAAAGTTACCGCATGCAATAATGTGTCCTATCTCACACCGGGCAATAAAATCTCTCAACTTTTTCCCATCGAAGGAATAAAAGCAACCACATCCAGTGAAGTTTAGCAATAAAAGTGTTCATAAATAATATTCTGTGTGCCCTATGAAAAGTGCCACTTGCGCATATCATCCACTCTATTAGATATACCTACTATGTACTTTATTATTAAAGTATCTATTTTCTTTTATACTATTTTGATAACATTGATATCGCATACATTGTACGTACATACTTCAGCAGAAACAACTGCATGTATAAAACAAGTACTAAAATAATCCTGACTGTACTTCAAGATTTTAAAAAATAAAAGATTGTGTATTCTTAATCGTTTCGAATTATCGCTTACCATTCGTTAAAATATTACCAGAAATGATTTGAATGCAATCATTGTTGTTTCAAATAAATATTCCAAAGGTTATCAATACAAAAATTATACCATGCAGGATAAGATAATTAAAAACCTTGAATTTAATCGTAACGCACACAGGCTTGTGTAACATTCTTAAGGCAGAGTGCCAACAACCTGCTAAGTTTATTGAGACTAGGATTAATTCCAGTATTATCAGGTTATGTAATGTTGTAGATAGCTAGTACATAAATCGCGTAAATGTGGACAAGACCAGCTATTTATCAAGCGTGGAAGCACACGCAACAAATGGCCTGTCGACACATTGATGGATTTGTCGCCGCCAAATTGTGAGTAGGTGTATTATATCCCGAGTATACTACAAAGTAATTCAAATAGTTCCGACACCAATGAACTTCGAAATTTAATGGAATGTTGATTAATTGAGCCCGAGATATTTCCTTATGATGTTGGCCTTGAGCAGCAGCGGTGCCATGTTAGATACCAATTTAATAAATGACAATTATTCGTACATACACTAATTATAATTTATTATAAACATTAATGTAAATTTTCAATACGGAAGTATTTTACATCAAATCATTTACAGATGTTATCTTTTGACCTCCAAAAAAACTTAATCGAGATTTCTGCTGTCTTGGCATCACGTACGCAATTCGTAGCCTTTCCATGTAATTTACCTGTTTTCCTTTTTTTCTTCTTTGTACACTAGAATATATTATGGTTTATGCGGTCGTATTTCTCTCCGCTTCGGTGAAATTCGTGTTGGCTATGGAAGAATCTTTTTAAAGGGGAAAGTACGCAGCGTTATAGCGATAGCGAGCGCGTGAAGAGATCGCATGAAGTAGCGAAGCGACGAGCGGAGTGCGCGTTCAGGAATTCGTCTACGGCAGGATTCGTGGCGCCAGTGCGACCCTTACGGGGTGAATTAACCGTCTACGCCGGGCCGACATTCCCCTTTAATGCTCCAATGAATAGAACTTAAATTTTGTCGAATTTGTAGCGCTCGTCGAGCAATATCATGTTACATAATCGGTCCGCAAAGGATATTTCTTATGATTTTGGGGTTTTATGTGCTTCGATGTTTCCTGAAGCAACAATTTGAAACAATGAGACGGAAAAGACGACTTCAGTTATGAGGAGATACTTCTACTATGACCCATTATGTAAATCAATGCGACGTACCACACATTGAAATTTTTTTATATATTTTTTTATTATAAATTTAAATGAAATAATAAATTCAGTAGAAAACATTTGCATTTATCTTTTTTCAATAGAATTTAATATCAATTACAATAATTGAGCGACATATAAACCAAATACTAATATTTCCTTTAGTGCGAACGCAGAAACATCGTTCAATTTGCGGATCAGTTTAGATACATACATACATATTTCAGTTAATGCGTCATACAATTGAATGTATGCGCATAAATTTAGTGCGGGAATGTGTTAGATAAAAACCACTGCATTTGACCGAATTGTTTCTTTGCCTACAATATTTCATTTATGTCTGTAATACTATTAATAAAAATAATACGCAGCATTCATCAATAAAATGACCAACACGCAATTCAAATATATCAAAGAGTTTTAAGAAAGACTGCGTCATTAGTATTATTCGGGCAGATTCCTTCGTTCAAGGCAACAAATATGAACCAATCCTTGAATGAATATGATTTAGTTGAATTCACGTGGATTTGATGCGACATTTTAATCTACAAGGTTATTGTTTCCGCTCCTCGTAAGAATTTAAATATGTAAATACATTACATAGAAGCTTGTATGTGAGTTAATATATTTAAATAATTATTAAGATATCTGTTTGTTGGTTAACATTACTGATAAGAAGTTACCTAATGAAGTTTGGGTAAACACAATATTTGTTCTAATTAATATTTGGATGATACCCCTCGAATTAAGGTCATTACTTACATACCTATGTAAGAACTAACGAAATGTTTTCAATTGTTACAAACATTAATTAATAATATGTATATTACGGTATATTGAGTTATCATATATACTTCACGTTAAAGTAACAATAATAAGAATAAGATTTACATTAAACTTAAAAAAGACGCCGAAGTCCTCAACACAAAGCGTTGAAAATCGCAAAGTCTAAAATCAAATAATAAATAATTCAAATTAGAGAATCGCGATTACACAATAAGGGGCGGCGGGAGCACGGGCGGCGGCAGTCCGCGACGTGACAAGGTCGGTAAATTCGGAGAAGAAAATTCTCGTAGCGTGTCAACCGCGACTGACAAATTTAATTATTCAACTTACCGAAACGTTAGCAAGATGACTTCTTCTCGAGCCAATAACTAAGTACAAATAAATTCACTTAGAGGTGCCGAAGCAAAGTTTAACTTAATAAAATACAGAATTTTCACTAAGTTGATTGTAGCTCGGTTATATTTCTGATGTCCTCATTTGAATATGTCATTATTGTCGCTTGTATCGCCTGTCCTCATCGTGAGGCCTAAATTATGCTTTTGTGAGAAGAACGTTTCGTCACGTTTCATCCTATTCAACTTGGATCACAACAATTATTTTGAGATAAAATTATAATATAACTAATTAAGGCTAATAAAAAGTTAGTTGACATTTGACTAATTTCTTTAAGAAGTTTTCAATAGAATTTTAGATATAAGTTTTAATATAGGTGGGTAAGATAAATGAGGTGATTGTTTTATAAGCATGGTTGGAGGTGTTTGTAAATTCATTTATCCTGTTTTGAGATTTGAGGTTTAGCTAATCACTCTATTTGCAATAATACATTTTTCAAATATTGCTTATGGGCATTATGATTTAGTGTAGTTATTTTCTCTTAAAAAAAAAACAGCCATCATAAATCGAGATCAACAAAGTGTCACTCACGGAAAACTATTTGTAACATTATTCTTCCGAAAATAAGTCAAACATTATTAGCGAGTTCGTTTAACTTTTAAATGTCATTTACATTTATATTTGTTTGCATTTGTTGATGTACATATATTTTTGACATTTACAGAACCATTAAAGAATGATAGCCATTCAAATATTGCAAAAAAAAACTATACCACGAAGACCTTAAAGATGTGAATTGTTATGTTAATTAGTAATTTTAAAATCAAAATTTACTCATTAAATAATGAAATGAACAACAATACAATTTATATATCTGATTATAATATAATTTACAAATGAATATGCGTGTTTAAAATTTGTTAGTTTTATAAATAGTCATGGTTTCTGAATTTGCAAATTCAATATATTAAGTTATAATGGTTGACGCACTTATGACGTAATTACATGAATTAGCAGAGATGAGTTAGTTACAATTATCATATCACATTTTTTCTTAGGTTATTTATCTATAAATATTTATTAACTTATTATTATGTCAAAAATATTATATTACAAAAAAAAATTTGCTTCGGGTTGCCCAAAATCAGGCTCCATACAATGCGTGACTTACACAGCAAGCGTTCATGGTCTGTCAGTTTCATTGTACGCGTACATCACGCAGTGTACGCCTGACCTATATCTGCAAAGTTTCGGCTTCCAAATTTAGGGTTAGAATTGTATGTGTACATATTAATTGCTTTTGTACTTATAATAAATTATTAAACACAATAATAGCACATGAATCGATATCTAATCTTAGTAATAAGGATATTAAGATAACCTGCTCTCCCCTGTGGATAGGATCGCACTCGTGTGTCGGAGTTGTTATCACGACGTATTTATTTCCTTGAACATTATACTCGTATATTACCTAAAGCTAATCTTGTATACCATTCTCAGCAAATAGTTGCGGTTATGTTAATTTTATAATTGTAATAATTAAATCATTCGTTTAGGTTATTATGATGCTTAATATTTGTGTAAAATTAGATAAGATTTAAGAAAATATTATGATATTAATTTGCACCAATAAGTTGATCGCTTTACAGTAATCACAGACGTTAATTTTATTTTGGGAATTTTTTAAACTCCACTTTTAACATAATTTTGTTACAAAAAAAAAAACCAATTGAACTCGAAATATTCATTTTAATTCATATTGAAGCTATTTAGATACTTATTTATTATTAAATTCAAAAATCTTTAAGCTTTAACAAGCCTGAACTTCAACAAAACTATAACAAACGTAAAGTGCACTTTTATCAATAAACTGGCGACACGGAAATGAGTAATTAGACGAAGAATGTCTCGATCACGATTAATGCAGACGAACACGATGGTGGCGATTACTACATTATCACAACACTTGCGTCCGTCCACACGGTCAACAGTGCATGATAAAACTTGGCCTGTATTTTATCAATAACTTATCATACTTTAAACACATTATTTCGTCTAATAGCAACCTTTAATCTTAATTTATAATTAGTATCATTATTTGGAAATAAATATTAGCAGTTTATGAAATGAATATTGTTGTTACTTAATTCTGTTATTGTCAATATCACAATAATTAAATACATAATGTGTTAATAATCAGGTCATTTTAAAATCTTTTAAATTATAAATACTAATATTAATAATTAAAAAATATAAGCAATTTATTTTACTGCTGATTCTTATCGTGTGATTATTCTTTATTAAAACCAATCAATTAACAATTTGCTGTTTTACAAGATTATTTAATTAAAACTCTGGCAAAGCATATGAGTAAGTAATTCAGTCACAAAGTCCATTTTATAATGAGCATTTTTTTCGCAAAAAGCAGATATTTTAAATCTAGAATATTTTTTTATTACGTCACTTATTACACCTATTAATTAGTTTTCATTAAAAAGGCTTATAAGAGTTATTGTATAGTAAAACAAGCACACAGGCATGTTTAAATATAATTTTTATATATCATTAGCCAACTCATGTGGAACAAGGAAGCTTAGAACAATATGAATTGGTATCGCAAGACAAATGTCAAATTGGCATTTTGTCCACACCCGTACTTGGCGCGAATCCAATTTTTACTCTCACTGACTCACAGAATTCAAAGAAAATTTTATAATAGCACTTTAATTTTATAATGCTACAAATTATATAATTATACTAGCTGTTGCCCGCAACTACGTCTGCGTAATAATGAATGAAATAAATCTAATAAGATTTATAAATACTTTCATCCCCTATTTTATCCCCTTAGGGGTGGAATTGATCAAAATCCTTTCTTAGCGGATGCCTACGTCATAACATCTACCTGCATGCCAAATTTCAGCCCGATCCGTCCAGTGGTTTGGGCTGTGCGTTGATAGATCACTATGTCAGTCAGTCAGTCAGTCACCTTTGAGTTATATATATATATAAGATTACAAAAAAAATATATAAGTAATATATGAACTCCTTTTTTTGTATATTTATTTTGACTTCAAAGCAAATTATACATTACCTAATTGAAAATAGACTAAACTAATTCGCCGTCAATGTGATAGCATGGTAATACTTGAATTAAATTTTAATTTGACTTGCGTTGTATTGTATTTTAAATAATAATAAATTATTTAATAAACAGTAATTATTGTTGTAATTAAAGTTTAACTTTCCGTAAAATAGAAATCTGGTTAGGCAGTTGGACAATTGGCAGTCTCCCAGGTCTAAAAGAGGAGAGATCCGCACTTGACCCCACCCAAGATGAAACGGCGTGGCGCGGGTAATTAGTGATTTACGCATACCTGACACCCGTATGCCGTTACATTCTACCAGCTTAGTAAAAATAATTCAAAGAGGATTATAAAGGATACAAAAATAATAATTTACGTACATTTATTATACTTGCGTCAAAGAAATAAATTAGACAACATGCAAAGTAGTAGCACTTAATGTTAATAATTTATGCTAACTAACCCTATAAATTAAACAAAATAAATTACGTTGCAAAATTGCAACAAATTATCTTTCAATCCCGATCGCTTCTCAGCTGAACCCAGAATGACTACATAATTTTTTCTTCTTTCAATATTCATTGTATAAGCGAATGACGGTGGAAAATTAAAACGTTCTTTTTCGTGCATAATAACTATCGAAGACTAAGTGATCGTAGCGAGAAGAAATGATTTAAAAACCGAGGGGACGATCTATTTTGCCGCAGAGCTACGCAAACACCTTTTCAATGTTAAAGGGGGTAACTCTGGTGAAAGGGCCGAAGATGAGACGGTGGGAAGCCTCGTGAAATACCAACTAGCGATGGCAGTTTCTTAATGGTATTGTAAGACAGAAAAAATACCGGGATATTGGTACAATGGTGTGCTTCGGCGAACTCCGAGTGCTGTTTGCAAAGAACAAGATTAATCATCCATTCGAGCCCGCACTCGCGAACGGCATCGGTATTCCTTCTTAAAAAATTAATCATTTTTAACGCGTCATTGTTACGCAGTTCGGTCGCCTGAGTCGTCTCCCACGCGTGAAAACTTTTCGCTAATTAAATAAGGATTAGGGTGCCATTTGACAGATTGCGACCGAATTTGTCATGGAGACATTTTTTAAATGTTACCAAAAAATTTTACACGTCGTCACGAATTATCATGATCATTAGTGTCCGTTTTAGATGATTAATTAACAAAACTGACATCGAGCTCGCTTCGTGCCTATTTGTCTAATTAAAATGTCTCGCGTCGTGAGTACTAATTGGTTAGACAATGGTAAGTGATTACTTTAAAAAATATCACTCAGTTAACCAGAGAAACGAACAAAAGAAAGGGGATTACGTAAAGCTTGTAGAAGTGTGATGTAATTCAGTCGTTCGTTTCCATAAACTCAACCTAATGGCAAAGTATCACCGAAGTTACATATCGCAGATATAACAGCCTAAGTTGGCATATTTGTTACGCTCTCAGTCAGCATATTCGCGTGGAATGACCGCCAATTTATGTGCAAAGTTTTTCCCGAACATGACCTATCTATAGCAATAAAACTTTTCACTCGTCAAGAAGCGTGAACCACTATCTGTTTCGCAAAAAGAAGAATATCTTAAGTAAATATGCCAGGTAAAAGTTTTCGTCGGTTGCCGTGAAAGTTTATGGCTTGAGAGCGCAATGTGTCAATTCGGGAAGTGAAATATGGGGTAGGGTATGGCGTTTGTGGTGCGGGTTGCGCGGGAATCGACAGTGCAGTTTCCGCGGCAAACGAACACGATTTCGTTTGGCAGAAAATGTTTTGAAATGACGCGCACTACCTTTATCTCTGCCCAAAGTAGAACACCTTGACAGATAACTATCACGCAAGTGGATAATCGGTCATTTACATTAAAAAACTGATTATTTAGTATTTATTAATATGAAAATAAGAAGGTATGAATTATTAATGGCCGTTCATCTCATTGATTGAGTGAAGTTATTAGTGTGCGACACGTAGGTCGTGCCGCGTTGAATGTCTGTGGGATAAGGTACACGCCACTTAGCGAATTGCGGGTTTCACGTCAATGGCCACAATTATCATGCCCCCTGCCCTCCCACCCTACAAGAAGTATGCTCTACTTTATTGGAATTATTAACAATTTTAAACAGTAAATAAGGTTTAAGGATTTTAAATTATTATATATACTCAAATCTAATAATAATATATAAAACAATACACGTAACTCATTACAACCGTTTGGATCACTAACCTGAAAATATTAGGAATTAGGGCATGTATTGAAAAGACCTCTGCTACATATTGCTAATAAATACACGGAAAATGTGCGCTGAAATTATTTCCGGCATTTCGACGAGCATACAATGAGAAGTAGAGCAACATGCACGGTCGGTAGAGGTCTTACAATCATAGATGTTGATTATCCATAGAGGACAGAATGAATAAAATAAATTGACTGTTGTATGCAAGTACTAGGTTAACTCTTTACTTAGTCAATACATTTTTATATGTGCAGTCAGCTTTGTTAGAAAGGTCTGACAAACTAATAGAAATTAAACTAATTCAATGACACTAATAGTGGCCATTCTTTCAGACAAAAATTTCTTATATATTTTTTTAAACCCTTTTATTCATAAAAGTTACTAATTGGTAAATTAATTATGTTTTATTTCCTTCTTGAAAGAAATAAAACATGATTCCAATTATTTGTTGTTGAATAACCTTTATAAGTAAGGGGCTGGTAAATTTCTACTGATACTGTATTCGTCATAAAACAATAATTGAATTGACTTTATCATTAATTGAAAATGTAATATTGATTTTATGAAATGCAGTATATCGTGTTCGTTCATAGTTTAATGCCTATCCACACATGTAGAATGTAGGTGATCTATGGCGTTAGGTAGGCGTCCGCGCGTCGCGTCGCCAGGTACGTCAGTGGCGCCGCATGGGCTTCTACCAGATTAATGGATCATTGCCCCCTCCCCGTCAGCACGCCCCCCTCCGAAACGAAACTACTGTTCGACGACATCGCTTCTTCCTACGGGAGATATATTACTCTCGCGCGTACCCACTTAACACTATTTCAGATTACTATCGATCTTGCACAGTTTAGACTAACCTACATTTAACGATTGCAGCTTTGTGAAAGTTGTGCGTTTCAGTGACTAAAGTTTCCATTTAAGTATACAGTTATTATAACAATGTGACATTGAAGATCTCCGTAATGTTTTTACTTTTTACGTTTTTAATATTTTTACAAAACTTTTTAATTAAGTGGTGAGGACGTGATTTATATAGTTCGTAAGTAATAATCGTAATGTATTTTTAAACTGCCGTTAAACATTTCAACAAGTAGTGAGAAGAAAGAAGTGAGAGAATTATTACATTCATGCTCGATAAAGCATTTCTGAGCATTTCATCGTAAATCAGAACGACATCGAAAGTTGGTCGTCAAGCACTTAAAGTTTAACGTTCAATAATAACTAGCGATGAAAAAAGATACGGCCTTCACGAGTCAGTTGGAATAAAAAGTAATGTGACAATTGTGCCGTCTTAAAGGGCTGAGAGGCCGTAGTGAAGTTTTTGAGGGATGCTGTAATGAGGCGCGCGGGACAATCGATAAATTTGAATGTTCTCCGGCGCCTCCCACCGACTTGCAACTTTTTTCGGTCGCGGGAGGGCGACGTCGGGCGCCTTGTCGACGCCATCGGGCTTACACGGATAGGGCTGTCGACTATAATTTATAAATTAGTGATATCAACGAAATTATAATTACACTGTGTATTAGACATTGTTAGAAGCAACAATGCATTTAATAGTAATTTTAAGAATACTGGATTTTTTTTTTCGAAAAATGTGAATAAAAATTTATTATTGCATATAAAAATTCTAAATCATGCAAATTATTATTTTTCCTCTTATATCATGTTACTTTTACACATAACATTAATATATTACTACATAATTATTGATATAAACATCTAGATAAACACATAAAAAAATCAAAAGTTCTATTTTGTTTTCAGTATGAGAGACAGCCCTGCACTAAACAGGTAAAGTCTAGTAGGCGAACGCGGAAGTGATAATCTTAAAAGTTAGATTGACATAGTTCTTACAAGTCGAAAAGTTACAATGTCAAGAATATATCCACAGATTTATTAGACCCTGGCACGGATTCAAATAGTAATTGGACCATGCTCTGAAATGAGTACTTAATTCGCAAAACTTTAAGCTTATAACCGGTTCCTTACAAACTTTTATGACAATGTATTAAATTTTTTATCGTACTACTGGATTTTGATTAAGTGAATCAGATATTTATTGCCGTTATTCCTGGTACTTAAGTTGGCAAATTAAATGTATTGAGTGTAGTAAAATGTATAATTTAATTATTATTTGCAACAGGTTATAAAAAACATTTCTTTTATTATCATTAAAAATCAATAAGTTTATTACAATGACGAAGTATTCATACTCAATTGATTCCCTTCTAGGCTTCCCTTTTAAAAATATACAAAATTTAAGAAAAATGTGCATTTATTAACAAAACATTTCATTGTTATATACGTAGTATTCATGTCATTTTATTGATATTTTGGCCTATAATAATAATAAATGCATAAACACATGCTTCTTTGTAACAGTTTCTATATATCACATTCACATTTCAACTTTAAAGAAAATAAGATATTAATAAATGTCTGGGTAAGTAAAATAAATAGGGAAAACGTAATCTAACTAAGTATATTATTATAACAAGAATTATTTCATTGGTATTTAATTATAGCACTTATATCACAAAAACTTGTAATTTAAATCATTCTTTTATTTTTCATTGTTTTTAATATTGCATTTATTGATCTCTTTAGTTACTTTATAACATGTCACATTGAACATGTAGGCTATTTCGTATCGACTGTTCAGCAAGACGTGACTCAGATGTGTATTGCGATGCCAGTTTTTGTATTTGCTATCAATCGAGACATCTCAGTGTACAGTTTGCTTAGAATTCACTAATTATTGTAGATCTCAAATTTAACAAATTAAAAAATTAAAAAACTAAGCTTTTTTTAATATTAATTTAACCCTTAGTAGCCTGATTTACGAAAGTTCACTTTGCCGCGCAAGTAATATGTCATAGATAAAATAAAACAATAATGACATTTGTTTTATTTTTAAGTTTCGTTGGAAAGAATATTATACAACAGTAAAATACGAACAGCCAACCTATAAAAAAAAACTAATAGTAATGTGAACATTCGGTTTAAAAGATTGGTATCAAAATTGATACTCTAGGTTATTAAGGGTTAATACGTCATTTCGATAGCTTTGCAGTCATAGTTCTCTTAGTCTTTCAAATTATTGATATAGTCTATTTGATTTATGAAAAATATTCTTCTATTTTTCGGGTAAAGCAAAAACGAAACCTCATTTGCTTAGTTGAGCAGATGCGAAACGATTACATAAACGTAGAGCAACATAGTAAAACTTTTCATACTGATCGTACAGAACTTAGCACTCAGGATAAATTAGAAGTTCCCTTCAAAGGAGAATGGATTAAAACTAGTCGGTAAAGTGCGGCCCAAGCGAAGGAAAACTTTCAATTTTTATGACTAATTCAATTAGGATGAGATTTATCTTTCTCTGTCGCACATTAAATCTAACTCCTTGTAACGAGGGAGATAGTAATGCTTTTATAATTCAACGTCTTTGATATCTAAGTTTTAGGCAAATAATTTTGTTAGCAAGGGGGCTGAGTTACTAAACTATCATTGACAAGCACTTCTAACGTTATATAACAATGAATCCATTGGATATAGTTGCTATGCCAAGAACAACATTTTTAGGTTTACTTCATTAACGTAATTTATTAATATGGTAAGCAAATTATATTTAGCTATTTCAAAATATCAAAATAATACATACGTATCACTGTATCCTATCTAATTTACGCACTATGACTAAAAGTAAATCACAGGTGTGATTTTCACATATATTTAGTTTAAGATGATTTCTTTAGCATTCTATCCAAGTGTTCTTTTAAAATTGTAATTTTCAAATGTAAATAATGTTGATTTTACTGAACTTATAACATTGTTTGCTTCTTGCAAGAATTTTCAATTAGCTAATACCTTTAAAAATTTTCCAATTTACTTCTAGATAGTCGAGAGATAACAGTTTAGCAAGTTGAATAGCGACTTAAAACTGTCATGTAGGAACTTTGTCTGTCCGAGGGGTTCTATCCCGTCAGCGAAGAGACGAACGCGGCACAGAATCCCATTACCGATAGAAATCTCGCGACATTCCGTAGTGGACAATAAAATGGTTCCATCATATCTAAAACTTGCCCCATAATGAAGCGTATGGGGCGAATGTATTTACGACATACCCCCGAGAAATCTTTATTGGTAGCGACCAATTTAGATAAAAGGAGAGGCAGAGATAGCAGTCTTAACTATCGCCAAGTTAGCAGTAGTTAATCCGGGAGCAGAGGCATAAATCAAACAGTTGAAAGCGATAAATTCAGAGACTCACGGTAATAGGTGAAAACTATTACGTCCGGACCGTAATTTAAGTGATGCTGCAAAAAAATATGAACGTTCGTAATTATCTACATAGTTTATACACTCAAAAATAACTTAATCATGGCGATATAACTAAGAAAACTATACTATATAACAAATAATTATGGTATTTGTTAAGACTTTGAAACTAATTAAATTGAAATTCTGTCAACCCAGCAATCAATACTATCGCAAGTTCTTGTCAATATGTAATTAAATACTTAATTAAAATGATAATAACGATATCTCTACGTGACACATACATGCACTGACTGATACCAAAATACCTAAACAAGCGTCTGCAGCTTAAGAAAGTTTATACGATTAACGCGAACGCAAAGAAGCAGCGATTTGATTTTCCAAATTTAAATCGGCAAAACGTTCCAAATTTCAAATTCCGCTTCATTTTCCCCGCCTCTCCCTTCACTCATATCTAACGTTATCTTGAATGGAAGTTTTCCGTCGTCATTCGGCAGCCGGAGCTCGCCGGCGCCACTCGTCTGCGCGGTACCTCTTTTAGGAACGTCTCGCCTTTCAGACGACTAACTTCGCCAACTACGTAATATTTTACACTCACCTATTTGAGACAAAGGGAACATTTATCAAAGTTTTATAATAGAAACCGTAGCAAATAATCCATCGACACAATATTGTAATAGCTATTACTTTTTGTTTTAAAAATCCCAATGGTTTAATAAAATGTATATTTTTATTGTATGTATTTATTATTGCAAGTACGTAATACCTCAAAATGCATAGCTGTTCATAAAAGTAAAACGTAATTTTATAGAGAAAATCAGTTTGTTTATATAGATATAAAGCAAAGTAGAAATAATATACTGGGTCATGGAATTTGCATGTGTAGGTTACACTGACCAAGCCATTAGATAATACTAAAAACGCATGATACGCACAATTGTTTAGTTCAAATGTGAACGAACTCAACAGCACGTGTTAACTTTAATTAAAAATCACGTACTTCACGTTATTTTCTGGAAATATTTAAGTTATAAATCTAATAAAATGATAAATTTTTAATCGGATAAGATGAAACTGGATTTGTATGTCATGTTTATCATAAAGCATTGAACCGATACGTCAATATATCTAGAAAAGGTGATTTGTACTAACATTTGGAGATTCTACAAGATAACAAGATACAAGAAATATTAATAAATTCGCTACTAATCAAGTTATAACTTGGATTTCACGTTTTTACGATAACCATTAAAATTGAGCTATAAAACCCTAAAGGAAATTGCCTAGTATGATAAGATATGGTTTGATTAATATATAAAGTGTTCACGAGCAAATGACCTAATAATAAAAGACGAGAAATAATTAAAATATTAATTTAAATCGAAAAAGACAAAACGTAAATTTCTCAGGTAATTTAGAGAGTCTTTTCTTTTCTTAACTTGTTATCTAATATCCGAAAAGTTTAAAACGCAGTAGCTATCGAAACTGGAACTTATTAACTCGATGTGATCGCCTTCTAGGAAACGCTCCAGTAAAATGTTACAGGAAGGAAAACTTTCGACAAACTACAAAAAGAATCCGAGTAAAGTTTAAAAAGAGAACGCTAAATGCGAACCGTACTTAGCGCTACGGTAGGTTGAAAAGTTGGCCCAACTTATAATGTTTGTCTACGCTTTATTGACGAAAACTGACTGCGATGTTACGGGAGTGAGGTTTAAAAGTTTACACAATCACAAAGCGTGTTTCAATTCGCGTATCACCCTACGTACCTGGTGGTCATAACAAGTTGGAAGTTCGCGAAATATGGGGAATCTTTTTATTGTATTCTGCCAGCACGGGAGGGAGTCAGCGGATACCAGTTTTATATTTAATCTTCCTATGTCGATTTTTACGGTAGTTCCAATTCACGCGACCGCAATTCGAAGTGATATAAAAACATGATATCGGCACTAAATCTTCAATGAATTAAGACTATTTCTATCAAAACTAAAACAATGTATGAAAACAAATATTATTCTTATTGTAAATTACAGACTTCAAAAATGTATGAAAATAATTGCTTATAAATATTATGTTGAAACATTTGAAGTGTGTGTATCTGTAATGTAGTGAATTAGCGTTATATTTAAAATAATATCATAATAAAACTCACTTATCACTTCATATAATATTCTCTCATCAAAAAATTAGGAAATATACTAAAGCCATTATAAATTACAATGGAATTATCTTAACGCTCATATTTCAAATAAGAACATTGAAATTATATATCACACTGTGAAAACAAAGGTCAGGTTATACATTACTAAGTAAAAATAACATTCAAAAATGGCCTTTAACATATTGTCATAAAAATAAATTTGCGATAATTGTATCCGGTATTCTGTGTATCTTAGATTGGCGTTTAAAGTGAAGACCACATAGATAATAGTCGTATTCTATTGCGCATCATTTGCATTCATTAAAATCTTGTCATACAACTATTTCGAGGACAAATCAACCGTTCAAAATTCCAACCGTATCATCTAGGCAATATAAAATGACATATTTATGCAAGTATAGTATTTAAGTACATATGTACTTATTACACGTTTCAATAAAATGCTTAAGCATGTATTTAACAAATAGAATACGTATGGTTTTGAATATTAATACGGGCTGTCATCATTGTCACGCGCGCAAATTAATATAAAAATTTAATACGAATTATTGCATATACCTCTATTGTAAACTGCGCATATTAATATATACGCATACGATAATATAGTGCAATTTACACGAGTACTTTTGAATGTGCTGACCTCAGGAAGTAAGAGTCCGATTTGAAAAATTATTCGCGCGTTGTACTATATAACTCTTTTACTGAATACTAACATAGCTTAATAATCCAATATATTAATAGGAGGTAAACTTAAATTGTAGCACATAGTGACATCGCATTTTGGGATTAATTCGGAAGTACGCGACTAGTGCGACCACAACGATTGCACTAACTCCACATCTGATGCACAAAATTTTGAATGTTAACAAAAATCCTTCAAAATAAAATTAATAGTAGTATATATGTAATACGCCAAACATAAATTTTGTTTTATACAAATTTAAATTTTGGATGTCCTCAAGATAATAATCCTAAGCAATTCACATGAAATTGCGAAAAGACGTTACCTCACATTGCATGTCATGCATTCTTAAATGCATCCTTTATGTTAATTGTGAAAATTATCCACATTCGTCGAACGAAGGCTTTTTAACTTAAAGACAGTTCAGTATTCATCAATTATGTATGTTTAGTAATTTAAGTTCTTTGGCGTAATGACGTCTTGTTAGAAAGTTATATATTATTTGTGCGATGCAATTTTATTAAAACGGTAGCAATTTCAGAGATTAGGACGAATTAAATAGGGTTTGTTTTTCATTAATTAGAGATAATGTATCAACATTATCATCACGAATCATCGTAGTAGTCAGGGATTAATACTATATATAAAATATGTAGTTACTATATAGCATTAGGTACGTCAGTTAGTCTCATAAAGTATTTTACTATAATTTAGTTCAATTTGCTTCAATAATATTTACGCGTAGTTGAACTCGTGACCATACCCGATAATTCACACATAAATCGCATGATCTCTAGTCAAGTTGTCAAATCTTTAACCTTACTGAGATTGACCAATGCTGTTCAGACATCCTTTTGCCTATACATACACAACTCTCTCTCTTCTTCATACACATCGTCTCTTACGAAGAAGCGTCTTCTGTTAGTACCTTAGATTCGTAAACGAATGATATGTGTATTACACACTAGTTGTTCGAGATGGGGGCGGTCATACAGGTGATATGTCAATATGGTTTTATTATACCTATTGCATATTGATGTAATGTGTTAAATAATTATCATTAAACTAATAACGAACTCTACATCTGCATTTTATACATCGCTCGCCTTCTATCCTTTTCTTTAATTAACACCACAAATATTATTAATATTAATTTTCAATCATACTACTCTATATGACTGTTTGATCAAGTATTTATACAAAAATAGTTTTAACAATCGTTGTTATAATAAATAAGTAATTTAGAAAGTTGGTCACCCAAATTACTTAATAAGTATATTTATTAATAATTAAACAAAATGTTGTATGATTTTTTTTTCTAAAATTAGTATAATAATTTAATTTGTAGAATATAAAAACTGATAATGTATTAAATTTTTATTGGACATATAAAACAATTTGTAGCGTTTAAATGTAAATTATATATTAAAGAAATGCTACATATAATTATTATAATTAAGGGTAACACACATTAAGGGTGACAACGCATTAAAAAATAAGGGACCAGTCACATATAAAACTGCATGGACATACACATATTACACGTGGCCTATAAGTATATACATTATTAACAAAGAGAATTATACACAAATATTGAATATAAATATAACTTTAGGTTCAATAATTTTTTTAAGATATATTGCGCATTAAATACAATAAATACATCGAATTATCGAGAACAAATACTTCTAGATAAATATTTATTTAATCTTTGTAAAAAAAAAAATAGGACACTTAAATCACGACTAACTGCGCAGAAATGTTAATTAAAGATAATTAATTAAGTATCCTTAATACACAACTGATTTTATTTTTTCTTGTCTTTACTCCATTTTCTGTTTTAAATAAGTAAAATAAACGGATAAGATTAATTAAAAACGCCTAAAGCGAGTACTAAAAAATTTACGTATCCATTTTTCTTATTATTATCATCTTGTTTTTTACTTACTGCCTGACCCTTTACAATTGCGCCTCAATCAAACCTATATGAATTTACCACAGATATCACTTGCAGCTTTTAAATAGTGTTTCTTAAAGTCCTACCCACCGCTGATTGTAAATATTATAGTCGAATAATGATTATAGAATAAGTTCGTACATTAATAAGAATATTTTCAAACAAATGAAGATTTAACAATTCATTTACTTTACTTAGTTTGCGGAGTCATGTATTAATTTTCATACCGAGGTAGTGGTCAAACACCTCGAGATTAGTTTAGTCAAGGTTGCTGAGGTGACATTGTGTGCGCGGGCGCTGACGTTTGACATTGCAGTTTAAAACATAAAACTTTGATAATATTTTATTGCTTGAAAACTATTACTAATCGATTTTTTATTATAAATGTCACTTCATATTGGCAGCGACAGACCAAGGCGTTGAACCAGCCTATATGTCTACTGTTCGCTTTCTTTCTCTTCTGACACAAAGTAAAGATCAAACGGAAAGCAAATACACGCCGTAATCTTTTTAAAAAATGATGCGGTAGTGTATGTTTTATTAAGTTTATTACATTTTATGTACCTATATTTTAACTCCAAACTGTTAGCAATAAAACGGATAAATATGTAAATCTAATACAAGAGGAAGGGTGGAAAAATCATCATAACTTGAAAGAAATCCGACTAAATGACATGAGCGCGTTCGGGTGATAAACAGCGAACATTTGAGATCTAGCTGCGATTGTAAAAATCCCGGTTTTGAATTTATGTTTGGAGTTGTATAATGTGGTACGAGTTAATGTTGATATATTGACGATTTTAGTGTTTTATATTGGTGACATTTACGATGTCGATATCTATTTCTGTTATTTATATTTATAAGTAGATGTAGGTATATATAAAAAATTGACTGCATGAGCTTAAAATAATTTTGAGAAATAAATGGTAATAGAAGTTAAACTAACATTAAATCAATAAACAATAATCATCATCATTTTATGGCATATCACAATATAAATTGAAAATAAAAGTCGTAAACGTAGAATGATGAATATCCTAAAATGAAACTACTTAATTTTGTCTGCAACATCGACTTATTAACGATTTCATCTAAGGCGAAAAATTTAATCCGATTTCCGGGAACTGATGCAGTCCATTATTCGCAAGCTAGCTGTTCCGGAAAATGAATATAATTTTACCGGGCAAGAACGTTTTTTTTTCCTACACGACGCAACGTTGAGGGTAAATTGAATTTTTTACTATGCTTCACTGGACTAATTCGACTAATGCTTTTACCGATACCGATGCATATGCCCTTGCTACCATGCCAATAACGTACAGAGACTAATAAACGTGTCGAACACTTTTCTTTCTCTTTGGTCATAAATACTTATCACATACAGCTACTTAGAGCTAACAGAATTCTGTAAATATATAAATAATGAATAGTATTATTTATATTGCAAATTAACAACTTATAAACTCCAAGTACTAATATATTTTAAAATAAATATCCTTAAGTGGAATGACTACATCCAGCATCTTATCTCTCATTGCAACAAATATATTCAGCAATTGATTGGCAGAATATTTAAATGTCACGTCACTTGATTTACGACTTCCTTTTGAGGACACACAGGTGCCATCTCATCGTCTCTGTGACGAATAAGGCTGCGTGCATTATATTATATTGACACATGAGACAACCCACTATCTATGTAATAAATAAACCTTGCCAACAAACTGATGAGCATTAATTAATATTCAAAGCATGCAATGTAATAAAGTCAGGTTAGGAGGAATGTAAAGAAATATGGCAACGGCTGATATTAGCCTATTATTAACACTTTCGTAACACAACCATTGACAAGAGGATTACCTAGATAATAATGTATGCGCTTAATGTATGACGGGTCCAATGATGGCTGCGGATATTTAAGCGAAGCTGGTGTTCAATTTGACACAAGCCGAGCGACACATAAAATTAACAAGGTCTAAATGTCGCATAACCACATTCGCAGTGTGGTGAAATCGTGCGATTCGCGAACACAAACACACACTAAAATAAACGAGTTTACGTTTTACCGGTAAGCGTATCATTTAATTATCTATATAAACAACTAGAAAAGTAAATAACTAATGAAACGGACTGGAATTTGATGATTTTAGATTTAGTGCTGCCATTAATTATCGTTTTGTTTTCCCGTGTTAAAGGGTAATATTTATAACATTGAAATTATGTTAAAAATGTGGTGAAAGTTTTTAATATCAATAGTAACACCAAAATTGTTATTGTCCAATAGCTTGAAACAACATGCGAAATACCTATATGTGATTTGTCTTTTTAATGTACATACATATAGTATAACTCTATGATTAAACGCACTGATTTTGGAACTAATATTAGATGTCTGGAGTAAATAAAAATTTAGTTCTATTTTTTAGAGTTCAATATTTGCTACAGAAGCGGTTATTATAGGGACTTTTAATGTGCAGATAACTAAGCCCCATAAATACAGTGTTACATGTATACACTATATAATTTAAAACCAGTTCAAACAGTTAAAAATAACGATGTCGAATTGAGGAAAGATGTAATCAGTGTTAATAACAAAGTTTACATTAATAACTTGAGTCTGCTATCAAAGATAACGCCTGTATGATCCCATTACGTTTGACAGGCCACCTGTCTGGTCACACAGTTTGTAAAACCGACCATATATTTGAATACGTAATTTATTGTAGAATATGATTTAATAGCGTGTGTATTTAAGACAGGGAAGTAACAAATTAACTTACGCATAATCAATCAGAATATGATTAATATTGTAGGTTATTATTACCTGAAACAATTTAAATAAGATTAATTAGTATATAAAATTATATGCAATATCTAAATCTAAAAATTGTAAACACGTCGTAATCAGATGCCTAGTTGCATGCTAAAATCTAATAAACTTGATCGGTTAAAATGGAAATTAAACATCGGTGAAATGGCATAAAATTACAACCTTAGAGTACTTATAATGTATAAATAAAGGGTTAAAGCGAGTGACCACGCAAATTGATATTCGCAAACCCTTCAGTTGGAGAACGTCCAACGCTTCAACAATCCAGACGGTTTCAAAAGTTTTACATAAAACTTACTTCCGAACAGATATTTGATGAATGAAACGACGGTACGCTGTGGTATACTAGACACTTTTTTTTCAAGTGGTGAGCAAAATTTATTGACGCTAACAACTAAGTTATTCAAGTGCATTTTGTTGGTGCACGGCCAGCTACGTCTGGTAACTTGGTTCGTGGCTACATTTTTACTATTCTCATATAGTACTAAACTATTGATAGCTTGTTAGTTTTTGACTTGTAAGCAAAAAATATTGAATGCTTTTCTTTTTTGTTATGTTTTATTTGCTTGATGTTAAACCAAAGGGACAATGGGCAATGGACAAGGGGCTCTGATATATTGTAGTAAGTAGCTTGTTGAGTCGAGTGTATCTTCTAGTATTTGCATTATAATCACTTTCAGTCTCTCTACTTTCATTACTTCATGTTTACTTTGGTTTTAATAAACTACATTGACTATGATGTGACTAAGACTATGTCTATCCAATGTTTTACTGTCCTTGTGTGGTGATTAGCTTGTCACCATTCAACATTACATTTATTTTGTATACGTAATATATGTACATCTACATACGTCATAAGTGTTATATCAGACAACTTGCATCATTATTAGAAAGATAGTTAAGCTCTATTTGCAATGTAATTGTGTTATCTAAATTCCATTTGCTTTGGCTTTCCTGCTTGAAAATAAAATGGACATGTGACCTAAAAATTCAAACAATGCATATCACTTGTTCACATCACTTTCTATTAGTACTAACATTATTAAATAATCTTTTGTTTATCTTGATTTATATCAATGTCTTTGATAACATTATGCTTCAAGATACGACTATCAGAATCTATTATCGTAGTTCACAAGTTTAATTTTATTTTCCATAACTTTATCACACAATTTTACAACTTAAGTGAAAAGTACTTCAATTGCAACGCAATATATATTTTACGCTTATTTATTTCAATTTTAAAAATTATGGTTTAATTATATCTGTCTTAATGGTATTCCAGTTGAATTGGTTTTTACGAGAGGTTCAATTTACGCTTTACAATTGGAGACATAAAAACTTAAGTTGCACTTTATAAGATTGTATGCTAATTTAAGAGTTCACATTACATATAAAAATTAAACATTTGTCAACTAAAAATATTTGTATGACATCATATGGGAAATAGGGCGCCAACTAATTCCATTCGGTCCTACACAATGAAGGTTAGCAGACGAGTTAATGATTTCCGTGTAGGAATAATTGTATTATAGGCATTCAAACTAGGAAATTAGTGGCCCTTTAATATTAAGACGTGTACACCTTGACTAGTTTTAATTCGGACTTTATGTTTTTTTTATTTTACCGGTCACAAAAAACGATTATTTTAAACTTTAATATGTGTTCTGGTAGTACAATACTGAAACCTTGAAATGTATTATGTTATCAAATAGACAAATAATGTTCAGACTACATAATAATGTGTGCAATATATGACGTACAGCGTATGTGCAAACTCAATGGATACGTACGTACATACGTCTGCCAGTTTCACACATGTGACAAATGACCTGACCCTGTGATTGTCAATTGTCAATGAGAATCGCTTCAATTGAATTTGTAAACAATACATTGGCTACTTTAGCCGTCAATCACATAACTAATACGTTACAATTGACAATCGCGATGTCTTCGAGACACTTTAGAAAGGTGACAAGACAATAAATCCGATAATTTTGAATCATTTTGTTTATCAAAATGATAATGCAGATTTGTACATTGTTTTTTCGTTTATTTATAATAAATTATGTAATGGGTTAATAAATTACATCATTGTTGTGTATTTGAGATATATAATTATATTAATAATTAAGTATAATTGATATTTAAAATTTCAGCTTTACAGGAGTGTTGGATAATATAAACATATTGTTATTAATAATGTTTTTATGTATGTTTATAATAACAGTTTTCATTTGATATACTGGTAATGTCTACGGAATTGCGTAATGCACTTATGTGATTAGTGTATGTTATCTAAAAAACGCGCGAAGAGTCTACGGTAGTCGCAAGGCCACGAAGCACGTGGCTGACTACACACAGCCTGTTGCTAGTCAGCCGGTGAATTCGCTCTCTGTCTTGTAACGAAACCACAAAATGAGTTTTCAATTATATTTTGAATGTTATTACAGTGGAGTACGGTTCTAAATGAATCTTTCGTGAGTTAGTGATAATGATCGGCGACGTTGCCGCTTCGCCACGCGGCGAGCGAGTGCCTTCATCTACGAAAATCGCTAGTTATCATGGCATGCGGATTTGCGTCGCACGGTAGCCGAATGACCGGTATTAGTTTACAAATGAAGTCATTTATGAGCTCGAGGTCGAATTTAATAGAACTACAATATAAGAGAAAATCGTATTCGATTCCAATATAATAGATAATTTGTTAAGAAAAATATGTTTTTGAAGTTACATGTTATACTTATCAACACAATAAAATTCACAAACAAAAGTAATGTTATGATGGGTATTACCGAAAAGGACTCGAGAGCGTGGGTATAAGAGGATTTTACAGTTAAAATTCACATATAAAATGAGTGAGAGGAAAACATTAATTGTATGCTATTGCGTCGCGAATGTTTATAAACATATTTGTTTCGTCCTCTATCTTATTGGAGGTATGCTTAATAGGATTGTGACGTTATACACGAGTCAGATACTATCTGTAGAAGTCTATAACACGCATACGGCATGTTTATAGTTTATTTTACACCCATTAAGAATAATACGTCTTATCTATTCCTCAATGATTCTATATGGAAAATTATCAAGAATCTAATTATTTATTCATGTTTTTAAATTAAATAACCGTTTTACTACTATATATTTAAACAATTTTATTCCCACGGCATTTATTATTCATAGGAGCAATCAGTGTTTGGGTAAAAAATAATAATATTACACTAATTAATAGAAAAAGTAAGTGTCTATTTTTACGCGTTAGTTATAGGCTGAGAATTCAGTTTCGGTACAAAATATCAACGTGTAACCAAGAAATATCTGGGCCAACGAACGTTCATTGAATTTGAGGGCCTACGAGTGTACGACCATGGCTGCGGTCGAGACTCACACAATTGATGTCGCCATTAACTACTAACACCAGTTTTATAGCATTCGCAGTCAGAACAATTTATGTTAAGAAATATTTTGGTATACGAAAGAAAATATTAACGTACTGTGCGCTATTTACTTTATAATTTAGATTTCTTTAGTTTAAGATGTTCCTTTTTATCAATAATTTATAGTAATAAATAATAATGGTGTTATGGGAACAAAACTATTTTTAACTCTAAATTTAGTGTAAAAAATTCTCTACTTATAGTAAAACAAAACCTTTTTTATGTAATTAAATAAATAAAGAACGGGCCGATATTTCTGCAGACTAGTGTACTTTGTAGGCCTGTACAGTTTTAAACTCATTTTTTGTTGATAAGCTATGACCAAAAATAACTTGCTTAAGAGAAAAAAAGAAAATGTGGTCAGATACGGTTGATTGGCCACTATCACGGAACGAACCTTATCTGGGAGAAATCTTGTAGATAGGAAATGTCAACGAACGCTTCTCTAAAGACGGTGTACAAAAAAATCTGGTATATTGCAAGATTAAGTAGCACTTAAGGTTCAGTAGTTCTGGTATTTAATTAAATCATTTTTTATTTATTTTCTAACGGTAACTTCATTTTGTGATGAAGACATTGACATTATTGATTCCTATGGGTTTATTTTGTATATCTACATCTAGTTCCACCTTATTTGTGATTTTTTTTTTTCAAAATAAGGGTAACGTGTTATCCACAGTCTGTGCCAGTGTTAGTTCCAGATCAGGAGTACTGTATATATTTTAATATTTTATTTACTTCATAATTATTATTATACTACAGATTTTATTAAATATCAAAGTATTTATAAATTTTCCCAATAAAATTAATTTATTTCAAAAAAAAAAACGAGCGCATTTACACTTACTGTCACCAAGTTAGTAATTTTAGTGTACATTGATTGTAAGTGTTTTGATTGTTATCAATGAATTATTTATACGATTGTATTGCAATCGTGGGTGTTCACGCGATATTAACATCAACGGTGACTATTGTAACTCGATCAACTTCAAAATGTCAATGGAAATATTATAAAAGATCTTTTAAGATAATTTGATAAAGTTTTATATTTATTTGATAACAAAAAAAAAAACTTAATTTATGTCGCAATTCGCGCGCTATTATACATAGGTATACTACATGTCGTCGTATAAAAATGTATAATAGGAACAAAAGTAGGTAATACCTGCAAAATAGACGATGTGAAATCATATGAATTTATTATTGTTATTTAAAATAACTGTTCACTCATTCTTTTATGAACATAGAAAAAAAAACTTAAAATGTTTTAACTAAAAATAATCATTCAACTAATTCAAAATCTTTATGCAGCTAGCTTACTATCGCAAAAATTTCAATTAATTTAATCGTATGAAACGTTTCGAAATCTTAGTAAGCCAAAATATATCCAAATAGTAAGCCAAAAAATAGCCTAAATCATTTAAACAACTAAGATAACACTGTAGATACAGTTTTTGGTGCAGATTGATGTATAATTAAGAAAAAACCGAGTATGTAATATTAATTAATTTGCATAATAAACAAATAAAGTAATTCCCTGATCGTAAAATTCAAAAACATTCGCTTACTCAAACGTAAATAGATAACAAGAAATGTTCTAACAAGGAAAATTTCACATAAATTTCTATTGATACGAATCGTCCAGTTGAAAATTCGCCGCCCACGTTTATTATAAAACATATTTATATTAATAAGGACTATGGGAAAATATTTACGATGTCATATTCGAAAATATTCACATACAAAACACGCTGTTTCATTTAAATTTTTAATATTTGGACCGAATCGCCGTTCGAACTCAAGTGCGTTATCCACTCCACCAAAGCGACATTCATATATATGTAGTAACTGATAACAATATTCAGTGATCTAATAATGTTTACAAACATCGTCGCCATGTTGGCAAATTTTCATGACCTTGGTTATGAAGACAAAATGTCTGTAGGCGTTCTATTGTATTTTTAAAGATACTTCAAAATAAAGCTTCGTAAAGTATGTATCGTACTCAATGTTGTTTCAATCTACCGAAATAAATCTATTTATATTAATACCTAAATAATTGCAAAAATTGAAAAAAGAATATTTTTGTCGTAATTGTGCCAATAAAGAAAATTTTGTAATGTATAATTTATTTATTTATTTTAGCTCATCAAATCTCAAACACAAAAACACATTTTGCTCACGTCGTCATTATCACCATTTATTACTATTTATATAATCAGGTATTTATATTTTGCAATTCGACAAAAAAATTGACACCTATTTTATATACAAATAGTATTGATGATATGTTACACGTGTTAGCTTTTAATATTTGGAGCAAATTACATGTAAGTTTACTACGTAGTAATATTTTATTATTCGGAATTCTTTAGAAATACTTATAAAATATGACATGGGTATTAAAGCTTTTCCCAAGGTCTGCACAATATGGAATATTATAATAAATAAGAGAAATATACTTTATTAATAGTATATCTATTATTTACGTCACAAAATATCTGTAGAGATAGTGACAGGAGTACCAAAACCTCCTCTGCCTAAACCCCATAAAATGACACATTTATGTTTGTACAATATTTATAAAGTAATTATTTTTAGCCAGATTTGCGGTAATTGAGGTGAAGAAAGGTAAACATACAATGTATGAGGTAAACAAGTGAATTGTATCGTGAAACTGTCACAACATTTCAGGCCACGTCGCGCGTCGTATTGCACGTGGTCTGGTAGTCATGACAACGCTACCCCGCCACCGCCACGCCTACCCTCCCGAGCTGTAGAATGCTTCAATATTCCTCATTGCATTCTTCAAAACATAAGCGTACTATAACGTTTGTTTTGAAAACATTATTTTACGAGTGCTCTGTTTGTTATTGTTTATGCTCTCAGATTGTTGAATGAGAAATTTTGCTAGTAATTTTGTACTCCAATGTTCTATCAACGTAAATAATAACAGACTAAGATTAAAAACATGTTTAGTTTTTTGTTTCAATTTTTAGAGCAATCTGATTAATTTTTACCAGGAATTATTTAAATAAAAATACGTACAAAATATGCTGACCTCATATTCTGTCCCATGGGCATTACCAGAAGAAGACATAAATACAATACTGTGTTTCCTAGTTTTAACGTGATTTTTGTAGTTATATTTTTATTAGAACGTAAAAGACATTGATAAATCTTATAGTAAAAGACGTTGAAGGAGATTTTCCACAAAAAGTGTCCGTCCTAGATTAATTTAGATGGAGGTAGGTCACCGATTTTCATTATTTGATTACGTTATTATAAACAGCTGAGTTTTGAATCAAATGTTATGACTAAGTCAAGCGATAAAAAAATGTAAGTTTCTTTGTTTTATTAATTATTAACAATTATACAGATTTCATCGAATTTATTTATTATTGTAACTAAATTTTTATTTATTTATCATTTATATAATTATTTCCATATTTTTTCATATAATACTCTTAGTACAAAAGTACATATCAAATGAAGTAATTTTTATATTTAAAAAAATCGATATAGCTAAAATCATACTCCTAGAGGCTTTGATGGAAAAATACTGGCCTTGGTGAGGTTTCTAGAGCGAGAGGGGGTGGTTTCTATAACGCATGCGTCACTTGTTGCGTCCACGTGGCAGGGACTGGGAAATATGGTGGCTTCGAGGGTGGTTGGGTGAGAACATAGGTGAAGCTGAACACCTGATTGCCGAAGGACGTGTATTGAGTGCCTCAATTTAAACGTACTTTCCTTATAATCAGCTTTTATATGGAATATTATTCAACATTATTTTAGTTTCCTTTTTATTCTTATCATTACGTGTTAGAGGATTCATATAACTTTAATGAAACTAAAATGTACGATAAATTAAGTAATTAATTTTTTTTTATTAATCAATAATTATTGTTATTAATTATATAATTGTATTTTTTTCTTTCCGTGTCGTTTTATTTTATGTTCTCTTTTATTTTATTTCACTGTATCTATATAATATCACACAGGTATCTCTTATGCGTAGGCAGATCTGTTTTTGTTTGGAAAATGTTTAGGCTCATATAAATATCGAAACAACTTAAGCAGAATACGGATAATTCCTATCGTTTTGATAGACTTAAGTTTAGCATTTCAATAAAACCTTAAACTCTTGTGTTTCATATGTTATAAAGTGTTTTTCTTATCTCATAAAATTATTCTAATAATGATGTTTTTATTCATAAGATAAATTTCACAAATATAGTCGGAATTTGACACACAAGAGCTTCTGTTTAGCATCTACGTGTTAATGGATATAAATGAGTACTAAGCAAATATCTTCTACAACTTTTTGTATCTATTAGAAGCGTTTGTTTTGTAGATTTACTATAGTTAAATTATTATTAATATTTCTTCATAAAACAAGTAAGATTTAATCATTTCACATATTGCCATTTCATTCTCACATGGTATTGTTCAATACATGTGTGTGTAAAAGAATGATCAAGCCGAAAGATTTCAGATAAACCAGCCTACAACTGAATTATACACAAAATTGTAGCTCAGTCGTTATCTCTTATAGTGAACCTGTGAGTGTTTTTTGTAAAAATCTTAAAACCAATTACCTCGAGTTATTTATTGCTTTGTGTGCCACGTCTACAAAATAGAGCATGTTGTGTATAAGTAATAAAATGCCTGTGCAAAATTCTATAAATGCAAAATTGCTCGTAAAAACGTAAAAATGTGGGCAATTGTTACTATACTAAGACGTCAGAATAGAGTGCAGCTGTGAAGGTCAATGAACCTGCGCGTGCGTCAGCGCCGACACTTAATAAAGAGCAAGAAAATAAGCGTTTGATAACCGCGCATATAGGAATGTATCCGCGGTGAGGGTTACGGTGAATGGTCTCGATAGTGGACGAAAAATGGGTCGCAAAGGTTAAAGCCCGCTTTAGATGAGACTAAATTTAGAGTGCTAAATGCGCTGAACACTGGAATTAGTGTTAGGTTGCCTAATTGAATATAATTATACAAAACCATTCAGCTAATTTATTATTTGAACTTTAGTAACCTACGCTGTGATTTTCAGTTATCTACGTGTTTGTAAAATGTTCTACAAATCTTTTTTCTCGTGCAGGAGTCATCAGCCAGACTTCGTTTTGCCGTGAGTCGCCTCCCTTATGAATATCCCTAATGAATTTAAAACTCTTAGCAAAATATTCCATTACGTGTACTATACATAGTATATTTTATAATTATAGAAAAGCTACACATAGTGGACAACCGTTAATTAACATTCGTTAATACTTTATTAATTATTAAAATTGAAGCACAACTTTTGATACAACTTAAACTAGGTCTCAGATTAGATGCTACAACTTTACATACCCAATTAATTTTGTTTTATTGATTGTGTTCAGGAAAAATGTAGTCTGACGTTTTCCTGTTAGTTTTTTTTTAAAATTTAGTTTAACCTTGTTACATATACAGTAGGTATAGGTAGCTTGTCATTTTAAATATGAAGGTTGTATTTTAACGAATATGTAACTGTAACAAAGTGTAACGAAAAACTAGTATTATTCCTAACAATTCTACAATTCTTTTAAAAGTAGATTCCCTTATCCCTGTGTGTTAACAATTTTTGCTCAACGACATACTCTATTATTTCTTATGGTTTCCCTCATCATTGAGCTGCATTATCGGGTAATATAGATTCAGAATCCTTACATAGAATCCTTCCTCAATAATTGAACCAGAACTAGATATATTAAAATCGAATAATTTAAAATACTTTACACGTCTAACTATTTTATATATGATTTTCATCTCAAATAATCACAAAATAAAAACTGAAAAGTTCAAAGAAATAACTTCAGGCATTAATTATATTAGCATTAGTTTTTTTTTATTCTACGAAACGTTGTTACTACGAAACATAAATACATGCATCGTACTATAGTAGACAATTATAAATTTAAAATACAGGAACTAATTTGCAATTAAAACTATTTAAATCAGGTTTAAGTTAAAAATAGAAAAACAAAAACGCAGTTAAAGAAAACTTAACACAGTTGACATTCATTAGAAATATGACAATGATAAAACTATACAGCCGAGACTACGGTGGTGTAAATTGCAAAATTTCGAAACGATATTACTAAAATAAACGAGTTAGTAAGAGTTAGTAATCTTTTAAATTAAAACGGACAATGATTTGAATTTTAATTGACCTGAGATTTATAAACACATAAAACGCATACAATATCTACGTAATGTACACCTGTCTTGTGTTTTATGCCGGCTTTTTGATCTTGCTTGTGCCTTCCATGTATTATTATTACAGGCTATTTGGATTCAAATTTGGAATTCAATTGTTTTATTGCCTATGCAAATGCCTATTATTTTTAACCCAAATGATTCATATTATACCCAATTTTTTTTCATATTTTCATATCAATATGATTCACTTCATTAATGCTTAATATTTCATACAATAATTATGATTACAATATTATTTGTAACTCTTAATAATAATAATGTCAGTTGTCATCAGTGACAGATCCTTTAGCAACAAGTACACGAGCAGTGGGCGTATTGCCGACTTTCGGATACTACACTTTTTTAATATAAAAAGAAACAATACAGATATAGTTCGATTAGTCAGTTTCATTTGCCAGTATTGAGGAGTATGCAATTTTAAAAAGGTAATTTCAAATAGCTGTCAAATGAACCAAATCTGTCAATTGACAACTGAAACCAGTCATTTAATCAATAATGTTGTCATATTTTTTTCGTATTAATTTCAAATCATTATTTGAAAGTAGGTGTTGACAAACCCACGTTAAATATTTTGTTAGATATACAGTTACATAAAGTTCGAACAACAGTCGCTATTGCTTAGTAATTAAGGTTTATATTAGTTTGAATGCAAACGCATTATGTGGTAAGCGGAATGATTTTAAATTAAGGATATACGAATCACTATAAAACTCGACTTTACATACTAATATTCATATTTGGAGTGAATAATAAAATTCAGTATAAACTTATCAATTTATTGAGTTGTACTAAGCAACTGGTTTTCATACACACAAGGTTAATGGAAACTAGAATCGCAACTCTGTTTACAATTAATTATACAGGACATTTTTATTTCATTGAAATTTAAAAAATCAATTAATAAAAAAAACTTTTAAGAATAGGAAAGTACAGCTTGTATTTTAGACGATTACATAAGTTATTACTGATAAACTTATTTTAAAACATTAAGTTTAATAGTTATATTAGAAATTAGAAGACACCAGGAACAATGTATTAGGCCAGCCATTCTCAAAGTGGTGTTCCGCGGAACCCTAGGGCTAAAATACTGCAAAAAATACCTACCAAAGGGAGATTATAAGGTTACATCTAAATATTCCAACTAAATATTACGTAATATTACATTGCAATATGATTATTCATAAATACATATAAATCAGTTTTTTATAATTATATTAAGGCTTTTTCCTTCGCCAAAAAAGTTTGAGAACCGCTGTACATATTAGGCTAAAATTATTAGCCCAGCGGACCTATGTAAATCAGTCAACAATTAGTGCTTCCTATGATGCGACGTAAATGCGTGGTTTAATTAAATTGTACAAAAACGCATTAAAATTATAATTCAACATTAGTAAAAAATATTCATAGAACAGCATATTGTATTAATAATCATCATCGGTGGTAAACAACCACATATATTGTAGAAGTAACCTTAAAATTAATGGCAGACCCTAACGTTCCTAAACGGCGAGTGCAAATGTCGAGCAATAGATGAGCAATGTCGTTAAAATGGCATAGTTTATGGCCACATGCTCTTGCGCAGAGTTCACGGGCAGCAGCCGAGATTAGAATGTCATTACTTTATATGCACATACAATTTATTACTATTATAGATATAAAATTAATTTTAAGGCATCTTGCAATATTCTTCTAGCCTATTAACAAAACGTTTATTAAAGTTATTTTTTTTTATACAAAATAAATTTTATTTTGTCGTTATTTAAAGGAGCCTATATTTTCTACAATCATATTCCGTATCCGACTTTAAATAGTATTGTTTGTTGCGTAAATCGACTTAAATTTTAAAGTGCCAATAAGAATTTTATAGCTTAAGCTGGCTACCTTTAAAATGCACTTTAAAGAAAACACCACCTTGAGAAAGTGTGGCTCATATTACAAGCTATAAAATGTAAGCTTATTTATAGTCCATTGGTCGCCTCTACTGCCCCCTGCCCCCACGTGAAGTCAATAGGAAAATAAAATTCCACAGTCCTAATGAGCTTGAATTTGTTCAAATATGCCTCGAACATTACATTAAATATCGAAGATAAACCAATAAAACGCACAAAAATGATAGGCGGTAAAGCTTAATTAATTCAAAAAAATTAGACAAATATGAATTAATGTTTAATATTCGAAATATATATCAGACTGTAACGGAAATTACATTTTAATTTCTGATGAATTGTCAAGAATAATACAGTACTCATCGATTATTACAGTAATTTTCCATCGCGAAAATGGTGGCGTAACATCACTGACTAACTCGCACATCTCTTCCGTACATTTTTAGTGATTTAACAAATTTAAGCCATCGTTAAGAGAATGTTAATAACCAGAAAAATTGCTGGTATCACGTTTAACCTTACATCACAAATTGAGTATAATATTTTTTACTGTCCATAAATATATATAATTTATAGTCATATTTATGTCAAATGAAATTTGTGCAAATGCCAATATACCACCACGGGCGGTGTGACTGGCTGTGATATAAACTAGTTCGATACACAAATATTTGGAAGTCATGAAGCATATCAACTTGGTTTTTCGAGAAAATGAGTATATTAAACTCGATGTGTTTAAATAATAATAGAAGGCAACAGGGACAAGTAAATAAATAGAACAATCATCAGTCTATATAATTAACACCTATAGACAATTAAATTAAATTATGAAGTAATTTCTGTAAATTATAAGAAAGTTAAGTACTTGCGTAGTCATAAAAAACGATTACAATTATGGTATTGCTCCTTGAATTCCATATTCAAGGTTCACGTTTACCAATTTGAAACATTCGAAGAAGGACGACACCTTTTACTTTTGTCTCTTTCGTTTCAATTAAATATAAGAAATCAATATGCATTCGAAGTAATTGCAACAATGTAGTGTGTTCACGTAGAATAATATATAAGGGACTGCACAATCACGTGTTCGCATTTTGCAAATGGTTTTATAATATTACATAAATTATACGTTTAACTTCCTTAACTGTTAACCTTTTAATTTACAAATAATGACGCACATTATTAACGAATTAACAAATGCATTTTTCAAGAATATGTCAATTTAAAGTATGAACTTACTCGTGGAAAAAATTGCATTAGCAAAGTCAAGGTTAGAAGTCATATAAGTCGAGTCGACTTTTTCACTTCACCTAATTACAACTCGTGATGTCATAACAGAATCGGAATTAAAATCGGAAATACTATTTTTACTTCCAAGTTAAACATAATATAGTCGTCACAAACTTGAGTTATGTAAGTAAAAAAGCATGAAGATCAATTTTAAACCTACTTAATATAGATGAAAGATAATCTCCAACTAAATGCTTATAATTATTTATTAATTGTCATACACACTTTGTTACTCTTTATGAGAAAGTGACAGGTTATAATTGCCTTCAATAAAAAATAAGTGGATGTTATAAAATGACAGCGGGTAGCAATTGTTCACAAACGATACCACAATCTTCTTCCATCAAACACACCATTTGAGGTAATAAAAGTAATTATTGAGTTTTGATTATATCTGATTATAAACAAAACGTATTAAAAATAAATGTATAATATTCTGAATTTTGTAAGGTTAACAAAATTGATTAAATTTGTTCGTTTGTTAGGCTGACGATCGAGTCCCATGTAAAGGCTAATCGAGATTCAGCTTCTCTGTTGAAGTTAATTTTGTAGTCTTGTTTCGTATGTAGAGTAGAGTACACTACACGAAAAAAGAATTGTAAAAAAGTATACGTCAGATATGTCAAAATATGTCAATTATGAAAATAAATATAATAATAACATAATATCACAATATCCGCTACACGTATGTACAATTTCGATAGAGAGAATTTAAAACTAAAATAAGCCTAAAGAATTGCAGGCGTAAAGTAAAGGCTACAAAAACAAATACAGCTTTTTGCTATAAAAATATATTTTTTATATCTTTAGTAATTTGGCAATTGAACGTACGAGTCACGCTCTAACCAGCTGAACTATTGTAGACTCACCACGCTAATTTTTTACTGTTTGATAATAAAATTAGTTAATTATGAATTGCTAAGGAACTAATAATGCTGATACTCGTAGTAGGAGGTATCATGGTTTATCTATTTCTAAATGTAGTTTTACATTGCCGCTAGTTTTAGTGACCTTGGGTTGATGCGGAAATATAAAGAGCATTGTGTGATATGTTCAGAACGTGTATGGGCGTTGTATATACCTACATATATATATGTAGCTGTTATACATAGATCGAGTGTAGCCAGGAGTTTTTTAGCTCACCAACGATGGTTGCAGAAATTGCGTTTTATTCGCGGCAGTTTGGCAACGTCGCTGCAAGTGTAATGTATAGCTATCACGCTCATACGGAAAATAGCCGATTATATTCTGTCTCTTTTCATAAAACATTTATAGCTGAGGACAAGATGATTTTGTGTCATCATTCGACGGGTTATTCAGTGTGGACATTAAATTTTTATTTAGATATTTAAATCTAATGCGTTCTTTTAAACATTGTTTTTTACGACGAACTGTTTGATTTTTGTGAACCATCAGGATTTATTATCTACTATCCTCATAAAAATATCTATAAACACGTACGCGCATTCGTTTATAAATATTTTTATATCAATCTAACTTTATAATAATTAGGCATGTACCTACTCAATTATTTTTAAACCCACTACTCAAGTCATTTCACGTTACCTACTAAAGAAACGAATTTATATGCAGAAATGGTAGGGATAAAGTGGGATGAATTCGGCAACAGGTCGGCGGAGATTGTGGCCCACTTTCCCATGGCCTGGTCACGTGGATATGACGACAAGCAGCACCTAATGATCAGCCACAAGCGAAAGCTTACTTAACAAATTTCCTGTCCTTTCATCGTAGAAATCGAGACATACTCATTTATCATAATAAAATTAATTAAACAAATCTCAAACACATAATTATAGAACATTTTTAATGACTTTCGTTAATTTATACAAATTTTATATTCTAATGGAATTTAAAGCTTTTAATTCAGCTGAATAAATTAATATTTCACTAAAGTAATTAAAGTACGTTCTCAAAACCAAATAACTAAGACTTATATTTGTTCAAAACGTAACCCTATTTTTAAACTATAGCACACATCGCAAGATGTTAATTAAATATACACAAGTGCATATACGAAAACCATCATTACTGCAAACGTAAAGGACGCAACTATTTCACATAAAATATCAGAACAGGTAAATTACATGCACGGTCTACAGTAGATATTGATTGGTCGAACGCGGTCAGTTTGCGTGCCGGACTGGAGGCTCGGCGCCTTTGAAGGTCGGCTCCCTTTCGATTACGTCCTGAATTAACTTACTATAAAGGTTGAAATGGAATGCGACATACTCAGGAAGGGCGACTCGATTTACTACAGCTTAAAACATACAAAAGAATAAAGTAGGCGCCCTCAATGAAACCGACCGGCAATCAACAAGTGAGAGGGTAAATAAAAACATACTTGCGGTTTGAGTCATTCTTTCACAATAATGATACCAGATTGGACTATAAATATCACATTTTTCCTCACTCAAAACGAATCAAATTAATCTGTCCAGCATATTCAAATACTACCCCGTTAAATTTACGATAAACTGTATCATAAAATAAAATATAAATAAATATCATGCGATACCCAGAAATATCATCTAATATCCACGTAAACCATTTTCCCCAAATATTCGATTAGACAATTTTTTATATTGCCTTGGAAGATTTTTGCAGTAATTTGAAGTTAAGTAATTATTTGTCATTCGTCATGTTAATCGTCGCATCGGTCACCTTGTTAATAGCCGGTTAAATAAACTTGGATGACCGTGTGGTTGAATACAAACAATCCGCGTGTTTGCTTAACCACTCCATCAACCGGACCAGCCACCGGACCCTAATGTCATCAATGGATTTATCACTTATCAAAAAATGTGAAGCGGTTATAATAATTAGGTCAGGGACTACCAAACTTTTAAAATTATCTTTTAGATACGATTTTTAACCAATCCAATAAAATATTAATTATATTAATATTAAAAATAGCTGCAACAACATTTTGAACTAGGCATAGTAAAATTTTTGTCGTCATATTAATTAAGCTACAATTTGTTATGTATATGCAAAACAAATATGTACGAACCCGAAAATTCGCGGAGTTTACTAAAATATAAAATAAAAAGGTCGACGCTAGACATTGGCGGGCACATAGGCGGGCGATGTTACGCAAGCGGTGACGCGGTGTGACGCCGAAGCCGGCGCGGCATGCCGCTCACTCGTTATGTCAGTGGAGTAAACAATATTATTGTTTGTAAACACACCCGCCGCCCGCAGTTCAACGTAAACAGACCCACGTTGCTTAGATGTCAATGGCGAGTGAACGATTCACTGAATTACTACCGGAGACTGTTGCATACCATGTTGATAATTTGCCAACGATCAAACAATTAACTGAACTTGAAACCAAAAATGCAATGAGGTCATTGACTCCGCAAATATAATATACATATGTTGTTATGACGGAACTCGTATGACCTAATGTTATTGCAATCATTAAACTGTAAACATAAAAATATACTTTAGTACAAGAAGAAGATGAAGAAATGCAAAAACTTTCAATTCAATAAAACTTTAAATATTTATAATTAATTAATTCAAACTGTTATATTATAATAATCAATATTCATTTAATACTATATTAATTTAGATTCATAAATAATTAATTATGAAGATGAAGATCATCTAAAAAGAGCATTATGCAAAACACTCTGGACAACTTCATATCATTCTAAATAGAACCATCGACGAGGATGCATTAGCTTTATCATAAGATATATTCAAAAACGAATAGCATCGATGGCATTTGAAGGTTGAAAGGCAACCTTGGACAGTGCGGCGGGTGTGTGCGTTTATTCATCGGTCGCTCGTTGAGAAATAACCCACACGGACTTTAAAGATTCCTAATGGATTATGAGGACACGCAAGCAATTTCCCTTGCGATTTGAGAGCCATTTAATAAAACCAGGTGTCTTTATACCGGTTTGTGCACAGTCTTATAAATTAGACATTTTACTCACAATATGTTTTTAGACGCCATAATTAGGTACCAAGATTGTTGTCGATCCATGAGACCGGTTATGATAAATATGTTACTGGAACTTCAACGATGGAGTTAGTACGCAGCAATTAGCAGTATGCAATGCAATATTATGATTATTTCATTTTAGTATCTAAAGGTCACTAAACCTGATTATCTTCAAGTGAACGCAATAATAGCTAAAAATAGAAAAGCTGCCGCTAACTGTTGTTCAAAATAACTTAATATCATATTAAATTACTAAAAATAATAGTCTAAATTTAAGCGTATAAATAGGTAATAACATGATAATAAACCGTAGCATATAATCACCGACAATGAATGACACAATTATGGCAGAGCGCGGCAGTGAAATCTGACCGGCCCTGACTCGTCATGGTCAGGAAATCTACATGATAACTTCGGAAATAAATGATTAAACCTTGAAAACGGGAGGCCCTGCATGGGGATATATGAAACTAGAAATTCTGGAAGGTAAAAATACAAAAATAATAATAATAGTGTAATTAGTGATTGGAACAAGGTATTCTCAAAAGCAGCAGTGTGGATTGATTGGTAACGCAGCGTGGGATTATTTTTTTTGTGGATGGAACGAAAGAAAAATTCCGGAAAGTTTTTCGGAGACCTTTATAATAATAGGAATAAAATTGATACCCGATCATCGATCTCAATCGATTACTAATTTATTTTTATTACAATAATGTTAATGAGATGTTTGGCGATGTTTTTTTTTGTAAATATTTAAGTTCGTTAAAATAAAATAAAATAATTAAAAGAATGTTACACAATAAAATAGCTAATACGTCGCAATAAATATATAATTTGCCTACCTCTAGCTGGTATTACAGGCAGAAACTTCCCCCGGAAATGATCATCTTTTTGTTTCTAATTTCATAATTTGCCTAATTAACAGACTCCCGAAGAAGTCTAATTGGAAGAGGTCGTGGCTTTGCGGCTCGTATGCTGACTTATGATCCTCGTGTATTTACTTTTATAATTACATAGGTTCAGTTATTTTTGCGATTCTATTCTTAAATATTTATTGCCTGGAATGTGGTAGTAATAAATATTAGAAGTATGTTTAGTATTGGAAGGAAATTTTCCAATACTTTTATACATTTAGGTTTCACTACACGATATGTTTGTTCCTCTTTATAGCTAATTCCAATAATCTTGGTTATTACAATTATTCTTAGTTAATCGCGATTATAATTTTAAATATTTCAAACTATAGTTTTAGCATATGCATCGTGGAATTAGAACACGTTACGCTATAGGCGCTATTTTAAATTTCAAACCGGTCCGACTAGACGTGTGACGATACATTCGGTCGTGGAATTTTTTAGCCGAGAGACCATTTGCAGCGCGACGGCCTCTCTTAGCACACACACTCACGCGTTCGCAGTTAAACAACAGTTTATTATCATTTTGAATTCTACGCCGTAATATTAGGTTCTAAAGTTGAATGAACTTGAGTGTGTAGCGATGTCGGTTTCACCTGTACGTGATGTGGCTTTCTTAGTAAATTTTTGTGTGAAATCATGCCTATAGCAAGAGAGATAGTATCTTTTCCGCCAAATTAACTAACTGGTCACGACACGTAGTAGACGCAATTCTAATAACTCTATAATATCACTTTTATGTCATTTTTTAGTAGCGCATGTTATGTGCCCAAATAAATAAGCATACCCACATGCATATACGCAATATGAATTACATTTAAATAAACAATTTAAATAAGTAAACAAAGCGAATTTCTGCGATATTTAATAACAGGCTAAAATTTGACATACGCATCTCACTTTCTAGATAACTTGCTCCATACATCAATTTGATAAAACATCTCTTACTGTTAGTATGTAACAAGAAATGCAAACATTGAAACCACGTTCCTCTTTAGATACCGCAATGATTGCCTATTACGATCTCAGTGAAGCAAAGAACGAACACGTCTGTGAAAGTTCCATTAAAATTGGTGGAAAATTTTCGAAGATTATCACATCTATAGTATAAAGTAAAACGTAAAACAAACAGCCATATTATGATTTTCGAAATACAATAAGGTCATAATTATTATTATTTTATTGCATTAATTAAGTAAACAGATCCGTAGTATTTTCCACAGCGAAATTCATGATTACAATGTTACAACTTATTTGCGTCTTGCAATGAACTCGGCAATAAGAAAGATACCACTATCAGATACAAATACGTATAAATATAACTCCGACAACTTTATTTATATTATAATACAATTTGCATCGACATTTGTAGCAAACCACTTCTAAGTCCCGTCTAGGATGGCGGCCGCGCGAGTCATTTCGCTAAATCCAATACATTCTTATTCATGAAACGATTGACATTTGTATGTTAATACGCAGGTCCCGGCTCCGAGGATGAAATATTGAAATATAACCCTAGAACGGGAATATATCAAACGGGCCTTCTCGATATTAATCCGTTGGCCACCCTGAGGCGAACTCTGGCAGGAATTCAAATAAATCCGGCTCGTGACAAACAAGAGGTATAAATCAATCAAAGAAAGGTGGTGCACCCGGTATTGCATTGGCCCTCTCCCCGCAAAATCTAATATTACTACACTAAATCCCACAATTTAAACAAGTAACTCCAGGAGCAACACCCTAACCAAATACCATAGATTTATTGGTGTTTCTTGATTTATTTACTTTCAAAACAATACATTTCTGTCATTGAAAAATTACTTATTGCATTCCATGAACAAAATGCGAAATTGCTGTTCTTATCAAAACACTTTAATTTATCAGATTTCAAATATCGCAAATAATCTTAGGACTTATCAATCGATAGGCCATAACAGACGCCCTTTTACTGAAATATTCACACATTTACATAATAGTTGCGATAGTTGCCATACTACAACAATATAAGAAGAATGAATATACCTACTAGAAAGTTAAACATAATTGAAACTATCTCTAAAACGACCATTCTAAAAATAGGCTGTTATACGAGTAATACAAAACACAGTTAACACTGATTACAGCTACCGCGAATGAATTACATTATTGTTATAGTTTATGAATTATTTATAACAAGTGAATTAATTTGAACAGAAAGACTTTTGAATAATTTACTTTTAATACAAAGTGCATCGTAAATGCAGATAACTTCAAATTCTATAATAAGCAAAGTAACGTATTTACATATTAATCGTATTACTGTAAATAAAAGATAAAAATTTTCCAAAGAACAGATTAATTTCTTCTTGAGTCAAGCTGGTCATGCACTAGGACCCCACCTTATCATTATGTAACTATCCGATATCACCTCTACTAAATTACTAAGCAGACATCATTAAAAATACAGTCACGAATGGTATAATCAATTCATTGCTTCTTTAGTACATTGTATACCTTGAAATGATACTGCCGACATAGCAATGTAAATGGTTAAATTGAAAATATGGTTGAGTTTGGATATCAATGTACAGAAGGACCATTATAACGATCACGCCCACGTTGCCAGCAGTCAAACTGATAAGATAGGAACAAAATTATTATTACACAGATATCCCTACAAACGTTTGTAAAATTTGCACTATGCTGTAAGTATTTTTTTTTTGTTTGTTTATGTAATTCTGATAAGTAATCTAGATGGGCTAGACGTTAAAAAATGGAATTGTGATATTTTAATTCGTATCAATTTGTCGATATATTATACTAAAATTTAACTTTAATATCATAACACGTATTAGACATTAAGTACATACATTCAATTCAAGGATTTAAACAAGAAGACGTCAATTATTTCATCTTAGTGTTATCAATTTAGGTTACTAGGTTATAATAATAACTAATAATATTGATTGTTATTTATCTTAATTATGTTAAACAAAACCTATCAGATTAATTAAAGGGATGTTCATTTATAATATATAAAAAACAGTCTTTGGAATAATCTCCCAAATCCGATACTTATAAAACTATATTTAGGATTTTTCATTTGGTCGCTCATTGCGTATTAAATTCTAAATTGAGAAATTTTTCTAATAAAATTGACTGTTGAGTAATTTTCCGTACTATTTGAATTCACAATTTTTTTGTATTCATTCGTAATTTCCATAGTGTATGCCTCAAACGAGAAGGTTAAGGTTGTCCATTATTTTAAACACTTGAACACATATGAATATTACATGTTTTAAAATCGAAATTTTATATAACAGAATTGTTCTACATATGTATGTAAATTTGTAATTTTCAATGGTATCTAATTTTAGAACAGTGTTATTTCAATAAATATTAAAAATTATTTAACTCTGAATATTATGCCTACATTTTAAAATATGTTAGTGCTCAGCCTAGACGAATAATTCAATAATTACGTATTAAATATGGAAATTAATAATTTAAAAAAACTACAGAACTAGTTTCGACTAGGTAATGGAAGATTTTAAATAAAAGCCAAAGGACGTCGTATTCTCGGATTGTCGCGTGTATCGCACTACCGACGCGTTTATTTACTACGCTACGTAGCGTTTCGTGTTGTTAGGATTGTAATAGTAATTCGTACGTATGATAAACCACTGCAAATTCCTACTCTTTCAAATTATAACGCTATTCGGAATTCTTGTGAGACATTAAACTAAAGAAGAATTAAATAAACACACACGTACAGCACGAATTCGCGAACGTCCTAAGAAAACAATAAGACGATAGTTGTCCTTTATAAACTTATAAAATATAGATGAATAAAAATGACAATTTTAATATTAGAGTATAGGTATCTTTTAGGAAACAAATTTAAACGTCACGTATAGTGCCTTCTTTGTTATATCTATGGTAGGCCACTTCTTAAAATTGGCGTATTATAATTTATGACGTACAGAGAAATATATAAACATATACTTTAGGTACTTTATATGATAATCGTCATATAAACGCCATTTAGGTTATCTGTAGAACTTGAACGGTGAATCAATGGCCGCAAAACGAGGAACGTTTTTTATGGAATTTTCCATAACAGACGAAACGCTTATACAAAAATGCAACTTTTATATTTAGCTTTTATTGTAAATAAAATCGTAGCACGTGGATTTTTAAATGTCGCATTACGACGTCATCAACAAAGCGAATAATGCGTTGTAATTATTATTATTATTATTATTATAAGACGAATGAAAATGCGTGCGCATTCAATTATTGAATTTGTCATTTAAATATTAATATTCTTAATTATCAAGATTTATAATCGAGGCAAATAATTAAAAATTTACTTAAAGCAAATTTCATTCAAGATATTTGAGAAAACGTCTGATATATTTTGAGTCAAAAGAAAAGCGCATTGACTTTATTTGCAAATAGTAATAAGACGTTAATTGGTCCTTCGCATCACGTATTTTTAGCATACAAAGTTCGTCTAGTAAGGAGTTATAGATGAGATTCTGTTCGGAGGAAAGGTAACGGTACTCCATAACGGTAGCCGTCATTTGTTATTCAGCCGGACGCACAGCGACATCAATACTGCGAAAACGAATTTTTGTACACACGGCTAACCACTTATCTTGGACGACACAGGTTCAACTACCAACTTGCAGTCTGTCAAAGTCTATTGACTCTCGCATACTTCATTCATTACTCATAGTTATTCCTACTCCTACGAACGGTTTACGATTTGCTTCAACTAAAAAAAAATGTTAATACGCCTCTATCATACAGGCGTAAACCGCGACCTAATTTGATTTTTGGAAAAAACATGAAACATACATTAATGACTTTAAAAACGTTTGACAAGTAAAACATTTACAACATTAAAATAGTGAACGCGGGATAATTTCTAAAACACGTAATACTTGTGTGATAAAAATAGTGACTGACCAATTAAGACATTACTTGTGCAACCCTTCAGGAAAACCCAAACTAAAACAAGTTCTTTTGTTTATTGTCTGCCATTTATTAGTCATTTTATTAATGAAAACTTTATATATTATTTATTTAAATGAATTACTGAAATTCTTTAATAATTTGTATTGAAATGCATTGAGATGAGCGCGCAATTTAAAAACATATTCTTAATTATTTTTAACTAAAGTTTTAATATAGTTATTGACAAACCAAAATATATTTCTCAATTAATGAAACATAATTAATATTAAACACTGCCAATATTGTACATGATGGTGTCACATTTTGCAACGAGGTCGACAAGAAAAATGTACTTAATCGACATAATTGAAAGTAGATCGCACGAACGATTGGTGAGGTGAAGGTGTGATGGTGGGACAGTTCTGTGGTCAAGGAAACATTTGCGAAATCACTCATTACTTTGACTAATAAACTATTTTCCTTATAAGCGACTGAAACGAAATAACTGTCCATCTGTTTATACTTCGTGTACTCCCATACTGATATAGGTATATATTTATTTATTTACTTGTTATTAATTTCATGATATATAAGTCGGCATAGCGGAAACAACTGCTACTCACAAATGTTTCTTTCAAGCCCACATAACGTAACATCAGGCAGAGCATGATCATGTTGGACATGTTGGATAAAAAACAAATATGATTTAAGAGCACACTAACAAAATAGGTCACAAAATTCGGCGATCTAAAAAACAAGCTTAAACTTCCTTCTAGTTTGAGCCTCATCAACTGATAAATTAAGGTTAATTTATTCTTAATAATTGTTAGGTTTAAAAAGAGCGGCATGGCGCCAAGGAATCTGTGGAGCGAAAACAGCTTTCAAATTCCCAGTTGCATATCTACCAGTTCTTTCAACTATTATTAAATCTTTACGCAGTGGAACCCGTCTTAACTGGTTAATCTTGATATAAGAACTACATATCTATTGCAGATGTATATCAATAAGGAAATGTGATTTGGATTGGCTGTGCGACATCATTGAAACGAGTTGTCTTCACCCACAAGTGGACTTTGTCCCGGAAAATTTAATATATTTCATATAAGTATCATTTTATTTGGGAATAACTTACGAAGAATACAATTCCGATGGATTGTCTGCGATCAGCTTAATATTTTATATTAATGTAATAAAATAAAACTACAAAATGATTCCTTGTTTTTAGTAACGAGTAACACGTTACAACCCATCTGCTAACATTTAAGTATTTAAATAATATGACCAATTCTTTCACACCATTGCTAATTAATAAGTTATTATGAGTTGTGTTATTTATAGAGAAATAGACTGTATGTTTAATGGCATAAATTAGATAATGCTTCGACAATGCATAGGTGTTTGAATGGGTATTGTATGCGTAAACATTAATCAATGCCACGAGTTGCCTTCGAAGGTCGCCACGTTCAAGTTCTTCCTTCAATATCTTAAGTTATCGAGGCCGTTCAAAACATATGCAACTGTCTTTTTAAGTAAAAATGCGAGCTCATTAAGACTATATTGATTATACTACATACAAATACGCATACCACACGATCTTTCTAAATATATATATTAAAAAAATAAGGAAAATAATTTTAATTTACTTTAATGGATCCTCCAGGTGATATGAATTTGACATCTACTTAATATAGTTGAATAAGTTTATCTTGCAAGTTTTTTCCTTTTATTCCCCTTTTAAGATTGACTTAGTGTGCATCAGTGAAGTGTATAAGGATTTAATGTATGCTGGATTTGTTCTAGATAATAGTAGAAAGTAGATACAACAAGAGATTCCTAAAATGTCCTGGTCGTAATTTTGTAATACATATTTTTAGTCATACCTAAAATTATCCAATACTATAGGTGGCGCCATCGGTCACGTTATCATGCATGAGTGGCTTCGCGCCAGATTTATTCATTATTTTATTAATCGACATTTGTATGTTTAATTTATAATTAGAGTATCATATTAAAAACTATCTAAGAACGAAATAAATTTTAAGGTTATGTTTATTTGCTCCAATTATATCCGCGTTATGGTAACCGTACTGGTTTTATTTAAACATATTGAACATGGTTTGTGTATTTCACAAATTAAAATTATAAATTATATTACTGCCAGTCATAATATATTTAATTCTTCATAGTTGGTTATTAGAATGTGAAGGCGTGTCATCATGTGACCGCGTTAGTTCGGTCGTTGTAATACTCAGTTGGATGGCTCTTCAATATACTTTGTAACGCTATCCATTACTGCTCTTATTGAGTACACTTTAATTTCACTATAATAAAACCGAGTAGTGTATATGGTAAAATAATATAATCCGCAAGTTTACTCAAGTTGTAAGGAGTCTTTATAGCATTTTTATTATCATTTATATCGGACGCGTCACAACACAGATTGCGATAACCACTTGCCACTGCGCAATTCTGCCAAAATGCGTAGCGATTCTCCGAAATGATACCCACACTAAATATATTAAACCCATGTGGTATGTTAATAATATGTGATCTATTTTTGAACATCATTGTATTGTAGAAATCCTGGCAAAATTTTCTAACAGTTACATGTATATTCCACTAAAGTTTCAACAAACGTGTTTAAATTATTAGACTTAATCGTGCGTACAATGTCAACTTAATTAGATGGTTTTCAAAACAGGTCAACTATAGAATAATGATGCAATGAAATTGGATAATTTTTAGCAATAGAGGAACCCGGAAGGCAGCGATGGCGTGCTGACTGACAGTTAGTTGCCAACGCACCAGTGGCATTGAACCAACAATACACGTCATCTCCCGATGTATAGCAAGCAACCACGCGACACGATCCTTACTACAAACCATAAACTAATAACGCTCGTCAATGGCTCTCGCGTGGAGTTATGTACCAACCACACACCCACTCCAATAGACTTGAACTTTACCAATAACACGCGGAATGTGTGACGACGCAAATACGATATTGTGCTGTTTACAAATGAACAGTGAGCTATTAAGATTCATGTGTAGAACTGGAATTCCTTAGCCGTTTACGTATAAACTTTTTGCAATATTAAACATCACTTTAGTTTTAGGAATAGCTCTAGGTAAAAAGTATGCGGGGCCGATGCCAAAGTGGACACCTCAGAGATAGTGGACTCAAGCCAAGATGTTTAACAGTAGAACTCTTACTAAGCCGTGCAGCGAAATCAACTAGTCAATTTATGATAACACGAGGAAAATATTACCAATGTTTAAATACTGTATTACTTCGCCAATAAAATAGTGTTAACTTTTGTTCCATTTATTTTTAAACGAAAGCAAAACACGTTTTTTAAAAATAACATTGGCACATGAACTGTATGTTTGCAAACAAACATTTTGAATTGAATTTTATTCTTCTTCAACGGTTACATATTTGGCATTTTAATAAAGAAACAAAATATATAATCTTACCTTCCATCCAGCAGATGAGTTACTGTCGCCTTTATCCTTAAAATATGGCACATTCTGGACCATCCACTCATAGATTTGGGACAATGTAAGTCGATTGTCAGTGGCAGAAGTGATGGCCTGAGTTATGAGATCAGCATAAGAGAGGTTTCCCCAAGCATTACGTCTTGAGGAATTCTTTTTTGTTGCAATCGATGCCGGCGATGGAAGAGGAGGACCACCTGAGAATTGATTAAAATGATCCAATATTTAATATAATTAGAACACATTAGCACAAAATTGCGAAAACGCTTTTTACCTAACAATTTAAAAATACATAATCTATATAGGTATTATAAAAGACATATTTGCAAGATTCGTTACGAATATTTACATAATCCCTAGATATGCCTTTACGTAAGTTAATACCGAGAGTTTGTATTTTTAAACTATTCATTTTAATTCTTATCCCTCATTATAAAACAACCTTTTTCAAAACTAGTGTTTATTTCAATGTATTGTATGCTAAAATGGTAAGTTTTTTTTGAAGAATATTATTATGTATGCTTACTATTATCTATTATTTGTATAATCTAGGAATATTTTTGTATACGAAATGTATCTTATGTTTTATATTTTCGATGATAACTTCCTTATCTGAGGCTTTATTATTATCTGATATGTAGGTTACTCTAAGAGCAGTACATATGTACATACTTTATAAATAATACTTTTTGTTAACTAGTTAGTTCCGTGTCAAATGTTAATATTTTTTTGATTGCTATCTACCCGATAGTCCTTCTCCAATGTTACTGGTAATTTGAGGATATGCAGTAATAGGTCCCTGACCTGTTCAATACAATACCTAACATTTTTAAGTCATCTTCCACAATCGTTATACAATTAAATAGTGGAAAGTTACTAGAATCGACTTGAATATTTTGAATGTAATTATATTCTACTATATGCCATGTGAGCAGATATTTACCGGCTAAGTTTTGATTGGAATTCTTCTTAGAACCTCCTTCATCTGCAGGGTCTATGTAGTTATCAGGACGGGGCAATGGCCATGTGTTGGAACGGGCGCGGGTTTGTGGCTCAAACCCTACTTCCGTGAGTTCGCCCAGAGGCTCCAGCTCGTTCATAGACCCGTCCAATTCGGCGAGACCAGTCTGCGTAGACCACGGGCTCTGATAACCTCCTTGCATCGACATAGCGTTCGTTGGCGCACTTTCCACTATTCGCGAATGGAATTTTTCGGTAGGTGTGCCGGTACTCTCACTGGCCGTGCGCTCAGCGGCGCGTGCCGACTTCGCCCATTCGCATCACAACGTTCTTTTTTCCTAGCTTATTATTTTATTTTTTCTTAGTATCCTCGTCTCCGGGTCGCACGGGTAACGCTCGGAAAAGGTTATCTGTCTGTCGCTTATCGTGAATGTTATTCGAAGCCAATAACATGTGGCTTCTAGTTGACGTTTCAGGCGTTCATAAACAGCAATGTGCGCGGCGAGGCTGGTTCCTCGGGCCGCTTCCGAGAGGCTATTTTCGCTAAATATACGCTCGAGGAGAGGCGGCGGCGGGGGCGGGGCGAGCACCACGTGAGCGCTACGCGCCGATTTTCCAATTCATCACCGGCGGCTAGAAGCGCGATAACCTTGTAACGTGGCCGGCGACACCGCGTTTCGTGTCAGCACACACTTTTGAGTCCCGAAGATTTGTCCGCTGCGCAAATTGGGTCGCCGATAAGTTCAAACACACTCGAATATAACTTTTCCGCACAGACAATCACAGCTGTTCTCCAGACCGGAGGTCACAATATCACAGTTTGCAACTTATTTCACGTTTGTCACAAGTATAACAAGATAAAAAGTAACAGGTATGCGAAATAGAACAAGTTAGCAAAGTCCACGCGGGGCAACTGCGTAATAAGAACGAAGAGTGCGCGTGGCGCGGCAGACGTCCTCAACCGCGGGAAATCGCACGTACACTGAACCGGCGAGCGGCGACTGTGGCGGCGACGTACGGCGGGAGCGCGGAGAAGAGGACGCTCGCTGATAGAGAGCGCGCCGGAGCGCTTCACGCCTTCACACTCGTTAATTTATAGTTCAAAATTCTTTTAACAGTTTATCGATGCGCATAATAAGTCTACTCAATTGTCCTTGACGCCTGCAATGTAATCTCACTCTGTCACACACTCATATTGTGATACCTAACAATCATCAAAACCCGACTAAGTATCAAACAATTTTGGGCACTTTAAATTCAATTGGCTTGATTTATGATTCTAGAAAGTACACGATACACATACAAGTACTTAATAAATATACCGACTTGCGTATACATCCAGCCATTAATAGATGGGTTGAAAAACGTATATCGTAGAGGGGCCACAATTAGACATTTAGCACAGACATTAGCAAGATTAACTGACGTCAGGTGCTTCAGTTCACATATAACTTAATGAATTGTACCTTCTTATAATGTTACAGACACACCTAGAAATAAATCAGCGTAAAATGTAAAGATATCTAAAAGCTTTCTGGCGACTATCACTGACAAAAATGAATCGGAAGCATTTCTTGTATTCATGAAATTAATTCGAAATGAAAATAAACGAATTAGATAATTTTTAAAGGCCATAATTGTTTCAAGGTTTTGACAAACAAGGAAATGGGACGGGTATCACGAGAGGAGCGCTGTCACTTTTAGACAGACTTTCAAGCCGGCATAGTGTTGCCAGCTCACAATAAAAAAAAACAATACCATATTCTCACATGTAGCTAAAATATTTTTTCTTCATCTCACTGCAGAAAACAATTCGCATTGTGTTATTGTATATAAGTATGTAGAATCGCTAATTTAAAACCGGATTTTAAAAGGGTTAAATGCTCACAGATCTAAAAATATCCATCTGGTTGCCGTTATTTCATGGCTATGCGAGTCAAAGTCTTTATGGACAAGTACCTACGAGAAATTTTTATTATTTGTAAACATAAACTATACTTTTAACATACTAATTGGAATAGCAAATACTGAAAAAATATTAATCTAATAAGACATCCAAGTTATAGATGTGATATTTCTGAACTGCTAAAAAAAGTTGGGAATATTAAATAACGTTATGAAATGGAATAAATAAATAGATATCTACTTTTTCAAATGCGCAATATTATCAAAACAATAAAAATAGACGTGGATAGTTTGTAAAGACTGAAAAGTTGTAAGTTCAAGTCATTCACGTGCATGCATGACGTTTGTGTAGAGTATATGAATTTGACAGATGCACGCATGTCAGCAGATGTGAATTCTTTCATACAGCTTAACACATTAAAAAGTGCACGTAACGCGTATGCTTGCGAATTTATATCTGGTCTAACCTTTGCAGGAAGACAACCACTTTTTTAACAATTAAAAGCTTCAGTAAAAACAAACTAACTAAAAAGACTTTTTTACAAATGTTAAAGCGCATTTTAGTATTAAAGTGATAATTTCTTAATTTATTTCAACTCATGTATAAAAATTCTAGAAAACCTACATAATTTAAATAATAGCACTATACGAGAAAAATATTTAAAACTTTATGCACCAAGAACGACTTTCGCGAGTATCATTCTAATCTTATTAAATCAGCAATAATGAAGATCCACAGCTACAACGACTTTTAAAAATTAATTTACGTCACAACGCTAAAAATAAAACCTAATGTGCCTTAAAATATTCTAAGATAGAAAGAGAAACTTTAAAGTTACATAAAATATTTATTTATAGAATTAAATGAATGAATATTTATGCACCCGCTTATTCAATGTTAGAAAAAAGTGATTTGAAAAATGATTTGACGATACGAGAGTTTAGGTTCATAAATGTTGTAATGACAACCTTTATAATAACTATTTTAAATAATTCAATTAAAGAATTAATTGCACTAATATGATATAGTATTCGTCAATTATATGCCTTATGTAATACATATATATTGGTTATTGTTAATTTACATTTAGAAATTTATTTCCTGTATTGAATATTGTAATTTACATTATATTTATGTTAAAATAATTATTTTTATTTTTGAGTGGCAACATTGCCATTAATGTTTTAATTTTGACATCTGTAAACACCAGAAAGTGTCAAGTAATTTGTCGGGTTTTTAAAACCCGTAACTGTTCCATTTCTGGGATAAAATTGGTTTATTTTAATAAATAAAATAAAACTATACTTACTAAAACTATACCTGTACATGTGTATTAAGTCACTGTTATTGCATTATCCTGGAAGATCATTTACCATACATAATGATCTTTGTAATGGGTCAGTGAGAGGAAATCTTAAATTAAATATTTATTCACAAGAACTATGAAATCAATTTTTTTTTTGTTTAATTTATTTTTAAAGTAATTTAATTTAATTTATATTAATATTTTTTAATTACATTCGCATATTTTTAATGATTTATATTCTTATTTCAAAAAAGATCGCCAATTCAAATAACCTAATATCTTAATAACCAAAACACAAAGTTCCATAACATCAAAAATGTTGACGCCAAATATATCTACACAGTTTTTATTAAATTTATTTGTTTATATCCTTTCTGTAAATAATCAGAATACATTGTAAATTCATAAGTGTACATGATGTGTCAAACATGCTTTCCACGGTTTGACCCACACAAATAAACCATATCGCTTTTCTTTAGGGCTTTAAACCTCGATCTGAAATTATTGTTTTAAAAAAGACACTTAACATTTCGAAGGCGGGTATATGGTATTTACAGAAATTGTGACGTTCAACATATTTTCGTAAAATTATGAAATCTATAATAAGAGTCACAAACGTATAGTTAATCAAAATCAAATGGTTAGGTACTCCTGTATTTTTGTGCTAACTTGCATTCTTACCTTATTCTTAAGGCGAATCACCTGATTTAAGTCAAAATTGAGATACTAGTCTTAGAATTGTATTTAAGTTAGGTTTTAAAAAATAAAAATATCAATAAAAGGATTATAATCCATTCAGAACGGAAGCTATCTAACTTCCAAAAGATTACGACAAGACAATTATCAAGCAAGACAATAATCGCGTCCATATTTAGATTTAGAAAGTAACGCAGTCTTCAAATATTTAAAGTTAGAAATAAAGCTAAAATAATCTGTAGGAGGTATACGTCAACATGATTAACTAATTTAAAATGTTTTATGCGGCTTACTACAACCTTTATTTGGATTTTTTCCAAAGATTGAAATCCTCGCCTCAATTAACATAAATAAAAATAAACATGATAATAACGGCCAAATAATGAAACGCTATTTAAATTTAGAAGCTGTTTAATTTTGGTCTCTCTCTTTTATGTACCATTTAATAGAAAGAGACAAAATTTTAAGAGTGGAAGGCAGACTGATAAAGGCATTAGCCCAGTATCCCGTCCCGGGGTAGTACCACCACTTTCAAGCGGAACACCCGTGAAGTGACCTAGTCGCGTTTCGGGATCAGTTTGGTAGTAGCTGGGATAACGAGTGTGGCTTGTGAATTGTGGAGGTGACTGTTGCATGCGGACATCTGTCTGTGTCATGGACTGTAGCTTAACATCAGTGTGGTCATATGCTAGGCTAAAATAAAAAAAAAAGTAAAATAAACAGCATTTGAGTATAATAGGTTTTGTAAATTCTTTACATTTATTAAAATAACTAGTTTAACGCAAATAAAGCGTTATTAGATATTATAATAATTTTATTTCATTATACATTAAAGGAGCTCTATAATAAATTGATGTGTGAGGTATATTCCCTATCTACAATACAATAACCAAACGGAAATGAATAGGTATATGTATATATGTCGTCAGTGTGTTACTCTACTTCTCAGAAAATGGAGAATGGAATGCAGATAAAGTTTATTTATATAATTGTAGCTACTAAGTTGTACATTTCTTTTGTTTAATGTTTCTTTAATTTGCGTGCGATCATGGTGGTTGCAAATTTTCGATTAAAATAAAATCAAATTAAAAATATTTTATATTGAAACTATTATTTTTGATTATACCAATCCGATTTTTCGAAGGCTATGCAGTCATTGTGGTCGCGAACAATCTAAGACTACACCCCATTTAATTGAATTAATATATTTATGTGTTACGGGTCTAATTGTTGTATATAACTATAAAATAAATATCTTAGAATGCTATTTTCATTAGAATATAAATTCAATATATTAAACAGTTTGACACCAAAATACATCGATTTTCTGAAATCTCCGTAGTGACAATAGAACCATGTACCAATTAAGCAAATGATGTTACACGCATGCGGTAATTGCAAGGTTAATAAGATACGTATGTGTTGCGATGACAGGGTAGAATTCTTTGATTCATTTGAAACCCACAAATCAATATGTTATTAACATAAAGTATAATATATCGATGCATTTATTATAATTAGAACATGATTTAATAAATGACATTATTGCTGATTTATGCAAAAGACTCCATAAAATGTGAAGATCAAATTTCACAGCTATGATAATGTGAAGTTATAATCTACTAATTGCGTGAAAGTAGAATTGAATACAATTATAAAATTTTCCACACATCAGCGTCAATGTGGTTATACATTAATCATTCTAAATGGACGGCTATTGACTTCCTTTAAAGTAATTTTTTCAAGTCATTTCTGATTTTACGAGTACTATATAATATTATTTATTATATTTTGAACGATAAGTGATATATTTTGCATAAGTCCACGTAATTATGTACAAAAATTGTATCAAATGTAGTGTTTCGTTGAACCGAGTAATTAATTAATTATTGGTTAATGCCTTTTCAATTTGATGTATCTTTAATCCGTTTATACGTTTTGTATTCGAAATTTAAAAATCCACAAATTTGATTTTTAAACAAAATTAACGACACAAAACATTGGCGAAAGAAAATACCTAGAAGAGTTTCTTATATACTGAGGGTTTCTGATGTATATAATGATATATAAGTACAATATAATTCCGATAAATCGAAACTAAATAATAAACGGAAATTGTTTTAACTTAATAGTTAGCAGTTTACATTTAAAATAAATTCCAAAAATTTATACTGCCATCTAGTGGTAGTTTGCTATACTATTTCAATAATGTTACATCGTATATTTGAAGGGAAGTAAAAGTTCCTTATAAAAGCGATAGGTGTCGCCTTATTAAAGCACTGAAAAATTGTGTAATTTATTTGCAACCTTTAGAATATAGAGGGCGCTTTCACGAAGAAAAATGTATCTTGATTGAAACAATGAATATAAATCTATAGTCCTTTTTAATTGTGTTTGGAAAATAACTTAAATGAATATTGTAAATATATGTTTTATTCTTACATAAGGCAAAATCTATAGAGGGAGGTAGAGGTCCTTCGCAATTTTCACAGAAGTTAGCAGAAGCTTTTCGGGATAGAGTTCAGTCGCATGGGGGCATTCGAGGCGAGAACTGCTTTTTCGTGTTAAATTTTCCCGCGATTTTTATAATTTGAACAAAGGATAATTTACGAACAAGTCTTTTACGTAGAATTTTGCTTCCAATTTTAACAACTTCGACGATATGCTTCTGTAGAACATTTTTTTGTTAATTTATACTAACTTTTTCTCTAAATTGTGATATAAGAAACTTTTTTAAAAACTATTACATAACCCGGTGTGGACATCGCTTTGTCGGCGGCCGGAAAAGAATGATTGGTAAGAAATAATTAAATCCAACGTTAATTTAATAATATATAAGTATTCAATTGATTGTCTTTTTAATTAAGTATTTATTAAATTATCTTTTATAAACACCCAAGTAAGAAATAATATCACGTAAGGTTACTTGAATTATAATTTTAAACAACAATTTTTATTTTTTGATGAGTTAAGCTAGGGCGGGTTCTTTGAATTTCAAAGTGAAACCAGTTAGTACAAAACCGAATGGCCATAAGCAACTGGTTTAAATTTAAATCGGGGTGGGCACTGGGCACCCTCATTTCCATTTACTTGATCCATTCGCCAATATGTACTTACATTCCTTACTACTGCTTGTATTCTCGTGGTTGTACTTATTAGATTTTGTGTGACTTAGTTATTAACAATTACATAAAAATTGAAAGGGGTAGACAGAAGAAATATACACTAAAATTTAAGCATTCAGTATACATTTATATATACTAATATAATAAAGAGGAAACATTTGATTGTTTGTATGTATTGAATAGGCTCCGAAATTACTGGACCAATTTGAAAAATTCTTTTACCAGTAGAATCCTGCATTATCCCTGATGAACATAGGCTATAGAATATTTTTAAAAACGTTAGGGATCCGTATGAAAACTTCAATAATGTAACCCAAAGTGTGAAAAAAATTAATTAATATAATATATTAATTAATATAATATAACGCTGCGGAAATTATTGACAATAGAGCAAAGTGATGTACTACAGTTTTATAGAGGACATCATATGTCTAACTATTACAGTTATGTCTCAATAACTACTTTTTCATGTTAAAATTCATAGTATTTTATATCTTCATTATTACGCGAAAGAAGTATACAGCTAGTATATTATAAACAATCTCAGACACTCTGAAAATTATTAATTCCGGTACGATTTAGCATTTTGATGGTTCTGACTTTTATTAAAAATATGTATAAACTCATTAAATATAATATTGTCAACGTCACCCGTCGCTAGATCAGTAGGTAGGAGTACTTTTTAGTGTTTAAGTCTAGTCGTAGTGCCAGATTCTATACATTTTTTATTCCATTCACCGTTTATCATGACAATTTATTTTTTAACTTATGTTCATGAATATGGAACAAGCTCGTTAAACGAAATTTGGTGCGATGGCAGGCAACATATTTTTTTTTCGCAATTTCATTTCTTGCCCGTCCAATTCGTTCCAATAAAGCTAACAATGACGTCAGACTGCTGAACTATTTGCGATGTGTGCGCTTTTTGTTGGTTTTGGTTTAGAAATTGTAGCACTGTATTTTTCTTTACGTGGATTTACTTAGGTACTTGGTAGAGTCGCTTTATTATCCAGAGAAAGGATTATGGGTGAGCAGAGGTCAGCGCGACCCTCTGTTACACACTAATTCTGGAATAATTATTTATACATTATTTTGTAGTTTACATATTAAAATTTCAAACTCGATTCAATTAGTTCAAAGAATCTTTAAAAAATTATTTAGTACCTATCTATTATAATTTCATTTGGATTTAGAATTACATTTGTTGAAATATTAATCAGAATCAATTTAGATAACGCTAATATTATTTGGCTTGTGTGTTGTTTTTGACAAATTTTGTTAAGATCATCTCGTAATATGCAAAATTAAAACGAAGGTAATTGCCGCATTGGAAAACTGTCAAAACAGTTTGTCGTGGTTGGGCTTTGTTCGTTTCGATAGCCACGGAAAATGTTTTTAGAATATATTTTTATTTTTGAGAGCGAGCTTTTCCGATTTACTCTGCTCTGACGCGGTTTGGTAATCGACGCACACATAGTACTTTGAATTTTATGTTGCAACCATTTTTGCATTTCATTTTTAACTTGCGAATATATCACCAACTTTCTTTTATAGTTCTAAATTACGACTCTTGTTTTCTTTTTTATTTTTAATAGCGCAATGTTAAATAAATTATATTCGTTTTTTGCTTCAAAGAGCTCTTTACTCAGATCTAACCAATCCTAACCAACATCAATGATTATAATTGATAATGGCACTTGATCGTATTCGAGTCATTTTATTAAACGTTTAAAGTATCCAAATATTTTTTATTTGCCACGATATTTTTTAACTATTAGTTAATTAATTATTAATAGTTAGCTGAAATATTTTTCTGCTAATTATCTTGTGTAATAATCTAGACATTGTTGATTGAAGGATTAAATTATTTTCTTTGCTAAATGAAATTTAGTGCTAACATAATATCATCCTATACCTAATACATCAACATGATGGATAGGTCTACCCTTTAATAGCTGACAATAAATAGAATTATTATGTTCTCGAATACTACTTTGTTACTTCTAGAAAAATAATATTTTCGTTATTTTATTATGTAATTTTTGTCTTGCTTGAAAGTATATGGCAACCTTTATGCGGCTTAATTTTTAGTCATTTCAAACTTTGGAGTAAAATGATCAAAATAAACGCAGTAGTAATCCGGATAAACTTTTGTAATATAAACAGAACATGTTTGAATTAATATAGCATAGTATGTATTATATAAAATACGTGGCGTTTTTAAAACCAACCGAATAATTTGAGAGCCACAACCACTTTACCAAACCGTTTTAGTTTTTCATATAATTTCTTAAGGAAGCTTTTCGCTTATATGTTTGAGCGCTTTCAGTGTTAATGGCTATAATGACGTGGAACACCCGTCAAATGAAAGACGTCCATTACCGTCGAACAAGAGGGCAAAAACATCAAGGGTGTAACAACATCACTCGATAAGCATCAAACTACAATACTTTAAGATATCCTTTTATAAGTTTATTTTTATCTTCTTTGTTTCTGAAATAAGATACTTGTTTATTCATGTCTACACTCCACATACATTTACAGATTAAAATACATAAAATATAAGAGTGGTAGGCAAACTGGCGATGGTTGTAGGTCCAAGTTGCCGGGACGGCTGTAGTGCCACTATTTTCAAGTGACTTAGGCGCGTTTCTGGATCAGCTCGGAATATGAGTCCTGTCAACTTGTTAGGTTGGTATAAGAGAGACGACTACCCAAATAAAGACCAGCTATGGGTAAACTGTATTTGGAAAATGGACTTCTATTATTCCATAATAAGATATACGATAAATTATTGATACTTATATAACGACAATTCAATTGGGGTAGGTAAAGGTTAGGCCGTTCCGTTTTCATCAGGAAAAATAAGAAAAGGCTCGTAGAAGGTTTTTCGTAGAAAAGCGATACACTTGAAGGATATCGCTGCCAGAGCTTTTTTATTTATTAAAATCATGTTAATTTAAAATAAAATTTGGTGTAAGTGTTTTTATTTTAAATGTGTAATATAGTTTAAACTGTTTTTAGTTTATTGATTTTATTATAAAAATATTAAAATAATTTCTTAAAAATTAGTGCATTTCAATATTACAAATAATACTATGAAGTACTAGTCTTGTACGCTTAGGCTATAAGTAAAAATACTAAAATTATACTTCTAACACAATCTTCTTATGTTGTGAGTGTAGCCTTCAAGTCTTGCTCATTTCATTGGCCTCTTGTGATAGCCTAAGTCAACAAAATGTCAGCAAAATCAAATTATTAGTTAGCAAAACAATTATAAATACAATACAAAACTAAAATACAGTCCCTGAATACAAAATTCTTATTACATAAGAAGGTGAGCCGCCCTTTCTCTAATAAAATTACTAAACTGGTCTCTGCCTCCCGCGGCGCGTTCGAAAGCCTCTCGAGTGCGCCTCAGCGCCCCAAAATTAACCTGAAAATTTGTATTATTGCTTTCGTTTTATATTTATTTACTTAAACAAACAAGTGCTAACAATAATTTTTACTTAAGCTAATTAATATTAATTTTTAATAGGAATATAAATGTTTTAACACTAGAAATACCAACCGGTCAATATGACCGGTTTCAAAAAATCTTCACAAGACTTTTATGTAAAACCTTTATCATTATTTTTTGTAAACCATTCTATTTTTAACAATTCTACAATTAATTTATTGAATTATGTTTAATACCTTGCAAGCACAAGTCATCCGGTCATTTTTATCGGTTGGTAAAAATAGGTCATATTGACCGGCTGGACGTTCTAGTGTGAATTAACCATTGTATAATATCTATCGTGTGAACATAGATTAAAAGCAAACATATCTCTTTTAACAAACAGTTTTACATTATTCATTTATTACGTATTTAACTATTTAACATATATAGTAAATTGAAAGTGTAAAAGTATAAAGTACATGTGAGGCTGTTAGGGATCCTTCTCCATCTTGTGTCTAGTAATTTTCACGTGCTGTAAAGTTAATACCAGAGCGTATACTCCACCGTGCTACTTGACTAAGCACTGAATAATTTGTTTACAACACGAAGTAATCGTCTTAGTTGCTTTATATATTACTATATATTTCTTAATTTATCTATACAATAGATTCTTTATTAGCACGAGTCGGAGTACTCAATGTTAAACTTCTAATACTTGTATGCACGTCTACATTATAATGGTCGCTGTTGAGAAAATAAGTTTTAGAAAGAGAAAGGAGACATACCTTGCAAGGTAATAGGATTTATAAATTAATATGTGTGCTACTACCCGTTTTAAAATGGCGTTAACAGTCGCAATTTCAAAAAATTTTTCGAAACATCGGTTTAAAGTGATTTTATAAAAAAGCTAATTTTACTAATTACAAATACAATTCAAAAGAGTGATATGATCTCTATAGTATAGATAGCCCAGTAGTCACGACCTCTGACCGCGGCACAGAGCCTCTGATTATATAATACATCAACTGCGGTTGGCCACTCTCCGCTCCATTAGCTACTACAGTTGAGATTTATAAGCGTTGATTCGTATAAAATGCCTACATTATTTATCTACTTCATGCGTTAAGATGCTACTTTTAATATTAAAATTAATTACCTACAGTTTAAACATTGTGGAAATGTATCTGTCGACATGAGCACTGAATACCTGTCTCATCAAGCCGACATAGAGTAGTCTATTGCTTCCTGGAGTTATATTTCTAGCAGTAGTTAACTTAAGAGTAACTTATCGTTTTTAATAGAGTACACTAATATGCTTAGGAAATGTCCTAGGGAAAGCTGTGCTTGAAAAACAGTGAATGCGAAACTGCATGCTACGAAGTAAATAAATATAGAAGAAAAGTTATTAAATTAATATTTAAAAAAAAGAGTAAATATGTCACTCTTAAAAAACTATAGATTATAATTTATCTACATTTAGATATAAATATTCTTTTAAAATAAATATAATAAAATGTTTGCTCCAATCCGGGGCTTCAGTATGACATATTGGCGCGCTAACCATCCCGCAACAAAGGCTGACTTCATTGAAATTGAATCCGAACTTTACTGAAGCTAGCAAGATATTTCCTTGTAGCATATCTTACAATTTGTCTTGCCTAACATATGGATTATCTGCAGAATACAGATAGATAGCACAAGCGTTGAGGCGTACATAATACAAGATTACTGCTTGTCCGACTTTGATCCTCTAGTTAATTTCACATTTACTATGCATCTACTTATTAGTGTCAACGAAGATTACACTTATTTTTCTTTTTAATAATATCTGACGAATAATGTCGTATTCTGAATATTGAATTTGTTTTTCAAAATTCGAATCAAGTGTTTTTTTTTAAGTTGAAGAATAGTTTAATAGTTATAAATCCAAAGTATGTTTTTCTTTAGACATAATCATAAATAATAGAATAATAATAATAGAACGAACATACTCTTTAAAATGACCAAAACAATTGAAATTATACTATATTAAAGTTTATCGTACGAAAATAAATGGCAGTATCGGAAAAGGGCACTTTAGAAGACGTGTCAGATTAGAAACACTCTCAATCTACTTGTATGGTTAAGAAGAATAATGGACATGTTCAAGATGGAAAGAGGTTCACTAGCCTTCCTATAGTATCTGCCTATCCCAAAAGAGACACAGGCGTAAGCTAAGTAGTAGTTGTTATAGTAGTAAGTAAACTGATATTTTGATTTAGGATTTATTTAAATTTTTACTGATATTTTTATATAAGCCGTAAATTCTTGCTCTATGTAGGTCCTGTGATAGCGAAATAGGCTAATGGGAGCTAAATCCGTGTTGTTACATTTGAATTTTAAAGTTTTGTTATAATTCAGCAGACAGAGATTTAGAACTGTGAAAAGTTAGATTGCGAGAATAATAAAAAATATCAACAACAATAAATTACAGTATCGCATGGAGGAGTTTCTGAGTTCTGTTTATTGGCAACTGTATAAACTTTTATTTCAAAAGGACATTTTCAAACAGAGCAAGTAATCTTTACCGTTGACTGACGGGGGAATTGTTTTAATCTTCTCTAGCGGAATCGACAGTGGCAAGTGGAAATATAATAGATAGTAGTATCCGACAAACGCGTAGATATCTGAATAACTTTTACATTACATTTTATTTATTAAAAATGTCTGTTGTTTTTTATATTTAAAAGTTGTTTATTAGCTTTTGCGGTGAATAGGTGGAAAGACTTTCTCATTCAGATTGGTCAAGTAATTTATAGTTTTTGCGGCTTATTATTGTGTTTATTTTAATGCGACTTCACCGTATAAATATGTATATAAGTAATAAAATAGTTTTCTTTTATTTAATTATATTTGTTACATATTATCATTTTTTGAATACAATATTGAAGTTTATAAGCAATACTAAATTCCTCCAGTCCCTCGTTCTCCCAAGAGACACGTAACGCAGCACATACACTATTTGTCTTTGTAAGTTCAAACACGTTACGCGCTGTTGATTATTCAGATAGGACTCTTATAGATTTTCCTAACAAGTTTGAATATCGTATGAGCCCTTTTGTTAACAGTTCAAAACCGATCTGGTTAAAAGCGTTTTGTCATCAGTTCATGATCGATACATTGTAGACTCCAATATGTCAATAGAAGACTATGATATATTTTTATAGCAATGTGACCAATATGTGTATTATGCCTGTTTAAGGAGACGAATGGACACTTCCAGATTGTCACTCTTCTTTTTATTCCAGACCAACCGAAACGCTATGTTTCATGATAAATACTTAATTATATTTATTAGAATTAAGTAATTAGGTTGGTACATGTACGTCTTGTCAATTACGCGTTATAATGAATCACGCGGTGCCGAGTATAAACTAAATTAACAACGATACACTGAATTTATTAAATAAATTCTACGAAAAGATATTCTTAGAGATAAAATTAGAAACAAAACAGTCAACAAAGTGGAAAATCAGTCAAAATATCAAAACATGCCAAGTTGCTGGGGCCCATGAAAATGGAGAAGTTTTCCAGATTTTGGAAGCGGTCGCAGCCATGATTGATGATCCACAACGATCATATAACGCGTTCCGACATCGTGTACTTTCACGCCTCTCGCCCTCATTCTATTATTATGCCGCATTCGTAATATAAATATAGGTATGTGGGATTCAACCAGATAGCATATTACAACAAACACTAGGACATAGGTATATGCACGTCTTATTCTACAATGCTTGACTGGACATCCAATTCTACTTTTTCAATATTAAGTTCTTCTTTGAAAAATTACGGTCATCCTTTTCGGAATTCAGTGGGCATTGTACGGCTGATTTGTCGCCACCCGTTTTGAAGACTTCTTCACCGTTGCTTCATAACGCGATTATAATTTGTATAAATAGTGTTTCTTTGATCCGTTTCTTGTAAATAGTGTCAAGATGTCTGCAATAAATTAATCAAATTAAACGCAATAGTAGAATTGAGTCGACACACAATTTTCTCCACATATCAAAAACAACGTTTAAAGTTTACGCATTATCTCTTAAAACTACCCGCATATAGGTATAGGTTTATAAATATTTATATATTTTTACCTAGACTCTAGCAAATTTACGGTCTAATAGAATGTCTTTTCATGCATACGAGTCAGGCATCCAGCATACTATTTTCCCTTCATCCCTATTCATAACTTTATACATGGTCAGCACCTCAGTTTTGCGATGCTTCAATAATTTTTATATTCTCCCATATTTATTCCCATATTTACTTTAGAAGTTTCTTCGTTAAATAAGAATTAAATTAGCTTATATCGCAGTCTTAGTTATTGCCCATAGATGAGCAATCAAATATAGATTCGCGATAATGTTACGTACCACCCCGTGCCATGTAGATCGGATGAGCGTCAGTATTCATGGAGATAAGGTTGATCGATGTAGCGAACTTAAGCCGTTGCTTGAACAGGCGTGCGACAAAGACAGGCTTCTGGCCGCTTGGGTAGTCGCTACTGCCCTATTACGTATAGATCTATTGGCTTGTATTGTAAGCCTGTATTGATGATATTGCTTCTATTTTAGCGTAGGTAAAACAGCAACAGATGTCTCTTTCCCATTGCATTATATATTTTTATCTTATTTGAAGATTGACACACATGAAGTAGTTTTTTTTTATTTTATCTATATTTATAGTCTAGCAACATGCTTCACTAGGATAACTCGTGTTGAAGTTATGGGTTGTGCAAATCCGATAAGTGTAAATTCATAAATTAAAATTCTGCAAGCCCTATTACTATACCTAATACTAATCTAGGAACTTGCACTAAATATGCGTTCGTTTGTTTACACAAAGTACTGCAAGATTAGTGCAAGACACACTGTCATACATATATACTTCTATGTAACAGTAGCTTGAGATTACTCTTTGGTATTCATACGCAGATTACAATCACGCGTAACTGGCGTTGTAAAAGAAAAATGTAGATATTAAACAGAATAATTATGTTTATGGGTCTTAGTAAACCCTTACTTCACTGTATTTTATTTAGCAACGTTCCTCGAAGTATTAAAGTAATAAATTTCAATGATGCTAATACAAATTTCAATCTCATTGAAGCGTAAACAAAATTTAAGCCAAACTTTATTAACTAAGCTTTTAAAGTTAACTCTCAATAAGTAGGAAGTTTCACAACACACTACACACTATTTCTTGTTTAAACAAAGTTTGAAAACAATATTGAAAACACTTAAAATCCAAAACCTCTGTCTTTTAAATAACTTGAGATGTAACTTTTGAGACATCACTTTTTATTAAGTACGTTCTAAAAAAGTAGAGTCGTTACTTTTTATGATGTGACTCTGAAACACAAATTTCTCATCTTATATCATATCTCCAATTACCACTTAACTACAAAAGCAATTTATAAAATTCATTATATATTTTTACAACAGCTCTGTTGCTAAGTGGTGAATGTAGCGGTTCAATTAGCAATAAATAAATATATAATATATACAACTAGAACAGCCTTTGCTAAATGATGAACCAAATAAAAACTACTATTATTTATTTATTACACTAATAAGCTATCTATCAATTTATAAATATAATAATAAATATAAAATTTATGTGAAAATTTGATCGAACTATTCCGGGGCGAACTTGGAATGTTGGTTTAAGGCCAAAGGCGTTGTAGATATGTGCATTATCTTTTATTCAATCTTTGTTAAGCTCTACGGAACACTTTAAAAGAATATTAATATCCGAATGATCGTAAACAAACTATGCCTAAAGTAATCTAATTTAATATCAAATTGATTATTTATATTTATTAAGTTTTTTCTTATAGATACATTTATAAAAGAAAAATAAAGCAAAAAGAATTCAGGCCATAGTTTTTCAATATTCATCGACCTATTTCAGGTAACCTTTTAGGTACATTATATATCCCAGGTACATTATATATGACGATGTCAGATAAGATATCGCTTTAGGGATGTCCTGAACTGTCAGAGGCATCTAAAGTAGGTAACGACTTAGCTTCTTATGTGACTTTTAGGTCCCATAACCTCGTTTAAGAGTTTATATAGAAGATAACAAAAGCACCGGTTTTCGAAGAAAACTTTATAGAGATGTTCACTTTGTACTTTTAAATATATTTACTAAAATATTTTGTACTATGAATATCAGGACCGCATATCATAATGCAAACATAACGGTTTCAAACATTTTTAACAATATTTATAAGTGGTACATTAAGTTACTAGTTTCAAATTCATTGATCTTGAATGAAATGCATCTTGCAAAGTCAAATTTGTTAAATTTTTTTTTTGATCAGGAAACGAACCCGGGTTATATGCGCAACGGACTTTAATTACATGATATCTTAGTTATTGATGTATATAATTTACATTTTGAAACGAAAATCTAATTTTCGTGTAAAGTTTAACAATGTAAGTGTAAACCGTAGTTTATTCAAACTTGTGACAAATGACGTCACAACTACAACACTCGTCACATACTCCTCGGGGAAATCTCAGAGAAGAATTTACAGCTTTGTTCCGACTGATATATTGGTGTGAATGTACACTGTTCAGTTAAACACGCTCATGCAGAAACATTTATACATAGATTGTACTCGTATATATCAAGTTAATTTTTTAACAATGACAAAATTTTAAACGTAAAAACTGAAATATTGCTATATATTTAAGTGATGGGTTACGCTTTAGTTGAGGACCCCAGGATTTACTAAATGTGAAACTGTAAAAATGTTTTTTTCTAAATTGTGCCAATTTTTTTAAAAAAGACAAGTCTATAACGGGCTATGACGGCCGCTACTGCGGCCGTCTACTAATATAGAGCTAACTCTAACCTAACCTAACCTTTTCATTATTCGTACAGTTTTGGGGTCCTCAACTAAAGCCAAGCCAAGTGATGTGCATAGAAGGTATAAGTTCTTTGTATTGATGTAGGTACTCTATAGAGCTCGATAAATATTAATAATAGTAACTGAGAGAAACTTAATATAGTATTACCTTTTATGGGATACATTTTATAAATATCCCGCACTAATTATCCGAACGTATTTATTATAGCATTTTATTTTACGGATAGATGGCGCCACTGTATACCGGTTAATATACCGCAATGTGTCATTGGGTTATCCTTGTGTTCGAAAATTATGCGCTAATAAAATAGTTTAATTTCATTACCAGTTGTGTCAGTTTGTTTTCATCCCCGTCGTCATTATGTCGAAAATTAATTATATAAATTGTATTAATTTTGTAGGTATGTTAATTAGATTGGATCCTCAAAGTATAATTGTTCCCCGCTCCTAGGTTTGTAGTTTCTAATTGCGGAGGTTGCCATTGTTATCATTTCCTTAGTAGAACAGTTTCCAGGACTATGAGGTTTTCAAGTTGGTGCGTTATTTAATTAATTTATAAAATAAATTATAGTCGACCCACAATGTTGTACACGAAAATGCGAGAATTATAAAAGTAGCTTCTACTCTGCCGGCATATTTCACTTTAGAAAAGTATTTATCATTACGAACAACTTTGATTGAAGCACCGTGTCTCCTTGCAAACATTCATTGTCATTTTTTGAATAATTTACATAAAACCTTTATACATTTATACAAGTAAGCTTTCTACGTGAATCAAAATAAACCGCAGTAATATCCCTAGAGTAGATACTAAGGCTAACACATACGGACAGACAGGCAGGCGGCACAAGCCTTATAATATGTAATGATAGTCATTTCGATTTAAATATCTAAATAGACTCCAAAGTACGAAACAAATACATCACCAATGCAAAACTAAACTCTACTTAACAATTTTTATAATAATATTTTAAATTGTAAATTTACTAAATGAAAATAGAGTTTCAAAAGTCGATCGTAGTTTGTTTTTATTTTATTAAAATGCTTCTCAGTGTCCCGACCTAGATATCTGTTGCCAATTAATTTGCATTCATAAGTTCACAAACTTCGACTTGGCGGTTTTAAGTAGTGAGTAGTTTATAACAGGAAACTTTAACCGAACTTGATGGCTTTTGATAACATTCACTGACTCAACAAACTTTAAAAGCTTATTCTATATTTAATTTTGTTTACGGAAAATTTATTTAATTATATAATATTAAATTTATATAAACGTTATTTTATATTATCGTATCATTGAAATTTATTTAAGATCATGTTTCATCATCAAATTTCTATTTAAAAATTGCAACATTGTTAACAACATATTTATGGAAATAAAAGTCCTTCCCGAGTGTGATCATTTATCGAGCTTGCTAACGACTGACAGACAATGGGATAGTTACGTACCATTATATAATTAATAAAAAGGCTTACATAACTACCCTCTAATTATAGCTTACATATATAACAAACATGAACGAGGATGGCACGTGTTGCCATGTTACATATTGGCTGACTATCCGTGGGGTATCACGATTTTTTATTATTATATGCACTTATTATTTGGTCCATTGGATGCTAAACCTTAATGCAAAATGCTGCATTTTAATGACAGTAAAAATATAGGAATTATTATCTAAATAATATAAAATAAAAACGCGCGGAGTTGCAGGAGTTTCCTACAATATCAGTGTCACTATATGAGGCTTACATTTGGGAACCATTTGCACTATACGATTCCCAGCTGCTGACGTTCTATGCAGTAGCCAACCAATAAACAAATCGATAAACATAATTTTTTTGACAAATTAATAAACAATTTGGTATATTATTCTAGTTATTTTTTATATTTGACTTCTACTTAATAAAGCTTAGTTTGACATCATTTTCATACATTGTTTCAATTTGAGGTTTAATTTTAAAAGCAATGCACCTACTATCAGAATTACGACTGCAAGCGTGATATACTCAGATCATAAAAGCTTTACTCTAGATTTAAGTTCCATATACGACGTATAAAGGTGAAGATTAGAGATGTGCCGATTATGACTTTGGCCGACTAGCCGATTAGTCGGTTGTAAATAAGCCGACTAGTCGGCCGACTAATCGGCCAAGCCGACTACGGTTTAGGGGATTCCCGTGAAGCTTCGTTTACAGCTGATTCGCTGCAATTTCAGTCACTACTGACATGTGGACAAATATAAATAACAAAAAAAGTTTTTTGAGTTTTACAGCTCACTATTTTGACGATAGTTTCAAATATCATCACGCAGAATTGCAATATATGTCATTAAATATTATGTTGATTTGTTTTTTAATTAAGATACTAATTTTGTTTGATAAATGTCATCAATATATTTTCTTTACAAGGAAGTAACACATACATTTTATTGAGAAATAGACACAAAGTAACAAGCCGGATAGTCGGCGCTTTCTACCGATTAGTCGCCGACTAGTCGCCGACTACGATAGTGGCCGGATAGTCGGCTTTACCGACTAGTGGCCGACTAGTCGGAACATCTCTAGTGAAGATAGTTTCAGCAACATAGTTTTCTTAAGCATATAAAATTTATTTAAGTTGATTAAAAGTCAAATATCTTTTTACATAATTTCTGACAGGACTGCACCTAATATTGTTACTTACGAGACTCATTTACACATTACACATCGAGACTTATACTAGTTTATTTTAATATTTCGAAAGTCTTGCAGCCATTTTTATGTTTTATTTGTGTTTATTAGACATTATATATTTGAAACAAATTAATAAAAGCTAAATTAATAATAAATACGTTATTTCAATATTAATATAATAGGATATTAGTAACATATGTTGATTCACAAAGAGTTATGATAAAGTGATATCAAGGGTACACTATCAATGGCGTTGGCGGGCCCGACTCAATCCGTGTAATAGGTTCTAAATTGCTTTGATCGTTCTTCCGTAAGGTTAATGAATTCTCTCGCTCCAGTAATCCTCATGGCTCAGTGGTGCCCGGAGAGTGGCTCAGGACTTGTATAACTAATATTAAGCTCTAAATTTAAATGATTAAACACGAACTTTGACAAAAATTTGTCTCTCGAGCAGAGGTTAATTCGAGTAGCGTTCTCAATTTTACTCAGTGAAAAGCTCTCTAATTTCTTTAGCATGTATTCATGCGTGTAAATCCCGCACACATTACAATTTAATTTACTTAAAATAACCGAATCCTAGCATGATTATAAAAACAAATATATAAATAATGAATATCTATTTTTTTTATACATTTTTTAAGTTGGTGCTTTATCACAAAGATTTTGTTAGATGGCTACAGTCACTCTAATGATCTTCTAACTTTATAATGACATTTTAGGTATCTGGCATAACCCTGAGAACACCCTGGCTATGTGCGCGGGAGGTGCTGGGCGGAGACGATAGTATTACCGCGCTGCGTCGCGCCCGCGCCGTCCCTCCTCTACTGCGCACGCGCCCGCACAATCCGCTTCACCCACCCGCACAACCATGGTGCGTTCCGACAAGAAACACCCTCCACAGAAAACCGACTCCCAGAAATGTGAGTAGATACTTTATTAGTACGTTTGCATGTCTTTTTTACATTTCAGGAATTTATTTATGTCGATTTGTACTTTATAATATATTTTAGTGCTATTTTCCACAACCGAATGTAGGATATTATGTAGTACAATTATAAAATATAAAGTCCCCAAGGTAAATAAATAATGTAATATTAAACAGAAATTAATTTAATAAAACGCCTGAAGCGACAGCAAAAGGCGGTAACTTGAAATAAATGAGTTCATTAACGTAGAAAAGTCATAGTGTGAAAGCAATTAAGAATTGCCACTTAACTCTTCCATTTCATGCTACCCTAGGCTATTACGTCAGCGTTAAACCTATAACTATAACTGCTACACATAATTTATTGCAATTTTTATAATATCCAATTGAAGTTTGAAATGTATATACCTACTATCTATAACCATATGTACCTACCTATATAACATATACATATATCGAAATAACTCTTCACGTAAAGCCGGCATAGCCGACAACTGCCTGCAGACATTTCTCAATGGTTGCAATTGTTTCCACTCATAGCTTGACTTTTATCACGAACTTTAATAGAAAAAAAATTGACAGCAAATTCAAATATAATGTTATACAATATACATATAATAAAATAAAATAGACATCTAAAAGTATTGGTAAAAGCGATATTCAACAAGCAAGGACGGAGCAATGTTCAATATTATTACGATTGTAAAAGAGATAGACCGTCTCGAAATGGCCCCGGATTGACGGTTGGGATAAATTGCTTCATTATACTGGAGGATAGTGCGCGCAATTCTCCCATATTTAGTTAAAGCTTCCAATTAGACTGTTTCTATTAAAATAAATTTTATAGTGAAAATTTTACTATTGGGATTAGTTTTGTTTGAGATATATATAATGTTCTGTTTACTAAATAAGTTATAACTAATACTATAATATATTTCCGTGTTTAGTTATCTATTTTAGAGTAATGTATGTGGCTTACTTAATGTCATGCTAATGTAATATATTATTTAGATATATGGTCAAAGCAGTATATACAGGCTGTCTCTTTGTAGATCTGATTGTGTAGCGTTAACACCGTTGAGACTTACTATATTTAAACTGAGGTCGTATTTAAGGACTACTTAAACTTTTACTACCGACCTGCTCCGTAACATAATTTTCTTTAGAGCAGGCGTAAAATTATAATAGGTACGTTTAACAATAATAATAAATACTTTGTTATTTGTTTACGTTAAATTAAATTATAATGTCTTATAAATATGAATATCATAATAATTATATTAGGATTGCTGCCTGACAGGATTTTTCTATCTCGAGCAAGTGAAATCCATCATTTAATTCTGAAACGTCACCTACTTATTAAATAAATAATGTATTTTTATTATAAAATATAAATAAAGGTTATAGTATGAAACCAAGTTTTTATCTACAATGCACAGTCAGGTACAAAAATGTTATCTAATTAATAACTCATATGTATCGCATAACCGTTTATATATTTGATTTAACAAGTGGATACATATTTTCGAATATATTAATACAAACCCTGCTACAATTATTTTCTTAAGTGACCGTTGTATGCACTCGGAGGTAATACTGAAATATTCAAAACACACCTAGCTTGTTCACAGCATACGATGAAAGTTTTAAGAAAGCCCGTGGCGTGTCTAAGCCATTGAATGTAACATTTTCGGAGCCAAAGGTGCTTCTTCGTTTGATTTAATTAACTAAAAAATAACTAAATATAGCATAAGTAATAAAAAGTATACTAAAACGTGATTTACAGTCTTAACAACCTCTAAACGATCATGTCGTAATTAATCTTTCACCCGAAGCAAAAGTAACTTTACCTATACAAACTTTTACAAACAGACATTAAGTCTATAATTACAAAAGAATGTACTAGAAATATCTGGAGTTAGGTACTCATAACGTGATAAACTAGACAGCACCATTGTGATGTGCCCTTAGAGTGAACACTATAGTATTTTTAACGTCTAGAAATAAGCGCTAAAATGACAATCTCAATAGCCTTCGTACGTCGCTCCAGCTCCATTGGCTGGTCATAACCGCCACCTGGTTTCAGTCAAATGTCAAATTAGCTTGCCCAAGTCATAATCTAATGGATTTGCTCCGATCCAAGCTTTCAAACTGTCAATGTAGCTTAAAGACAATTTACGTATTTTCTGCATATTTCGAGTAAAATAGCGATTTATGCAAAAAGTCTGCTTTTCTCTTAGTTCTTTGATATTTCTAAATTGCATATGATTTAGTAACAGACCTAGTAATACTTTCAGTAACTATTTTACAGAAATGTTAAGTAATATTTAGATATTTCTGACATACTCAAAAACTTTCTACTTTAGGAATTTCTCGAGTCTCCGAGAGTTCGGATCAGTTGAAACATTTTGGCAGTTTCATAAAGAATTTCATACAAACTCTGTGTCTCTAACATTTCTACACAGCTTCAGAATAGTTTGGTGGTGTATTTTCATGCCAAAGTTCTTAAGATATAGTTCCGAAGAACACGACAGTTGCGGCAATATCCGTCGCGCAGTACAGAACTCCACCTAAGTATATGACACTTCGTAAACGTAAAACAATTAACATCTAAAAGATAGTTGCTTAAAAGGGTTTGTCTCATATAGCTTTTATGAGCGTTGTACGAGTTGATAAAATATTAATGCCAATATATAGTGGGAGAGGTTGAATAATACTTCTTGTGAATAATCTTGTGAAGGCAATTAACCTAAATTTCGTGCCTGGGATGGTTTATTACATAACCTTTTTTATGGCTATATGTAATGTATGAGGGAGGTTTGTTAAGTTTAACTACAAATTGGATAAATAACTAAGCTTATTAAAATTGTAATTACGTTTCCCTTATCAATACAATATGTACCTATATACATTGAAGCGGGATTTCAACTTGTTATGTAAGAAATTAAACGAAAATGTGTGTCACATTTAATACAGCGACATCTATGAGTGAGTGGAGAAATCGTCAAAATTGTTAAATATTATTATTATGATTTTATTTTAACAAGAATATACACACAACTTCCGCTCTTTACATTTCTTTTGCCTCAAACATTCGTTCTTCCTTCAAACAATTTCTACAGTTATGTACTTTGAAAACGCACTTTTTAACTGTCTTTATTAAATCAGATTATGATGAATTATATTTATGTATCTTCGTTTTATCTCTACTACAAACTACTTAATATTAATAAAAAAGAATTTAAACATACTTATGCTACACAAAAGAGAAAGAACGATGCAATTTTATTTTTATGCAAACTAAAATCTACGATGCTTTCAGATTTGTAATGGAAAAAGCCCGAGTAGCTTCTCTCATTAATGCACCACCATCTCCCTGCTATGCTTTTCGTTTCCTTAATAACATTTTTCTACCACAACAACGAACGCTATATTACAACAGAACAAAAAAATACATTATTTTGTAATACTTTTACATAGCACTTGCTTTCTTTTTGTCGCTTTTTTATTTATACGCTTATCAAGTTTATACTTTTTAAATTAGATTCTATAGAAAGTTGAATAATAAATTTGATACTTTATTGCATTTTTATTTATGACAAATATTAGTTTTTATTTATGACAAATAGAAAACAAATTCGTCAGCCTACACAACACATCTTAAATCTTTATTACCAATACAACTGATTGATTGGTTCAACTCGAGGAGGCATTGGGTTATTCTCAAAGGATCAGCCGCAGTTTGCTGCTACCCAGATTAGACTTCGGGTAAAAACAAAGAAAAAATCAATATACATATAACACACATTGTATGTGTATGCATTGTATATGTGACACCTTAGTGAAAAATAAAAATAAACTTAAAGCACAAAATAACAATATTGCCCAAAACACTCCATTTACGAGTATATTGTTCACGAAGGTTTCTTTTTATTATTTAAAGAAGTATATTTTGAGCAGGTGTTTCAGCACTTGGTCTTTTATTAGAGATATATTTTTCAAGATAGTACCTACATGTGCTCGTACAGCTCGTAAAATACAGTAAAGTGTTCTATTTTATATGTGACACTCGCTATGCATGAAATATATGTCATTTACATCGTTAAGTTATGAGGTGTGTGTGTTTATATAGTAATCTATTTTGAACATTTTGTTATAAATCAAGTGATGTTAATGTTGGAGTATAATTATTAATAACCTATTTATATGTATTACTTTAGGTTGTGTCCACATAATCTAAATAAAGTTTATTTTGCTGATAATCTCCTGCAATGGCCAAATCCTACATCTATCTATGTATAATATATACAAGTACTATATCTAATGAGAAAAATCTGGTTTTTGAATATTCCTAAACTTCGCTCGGTGACAATGTAACTTTGCTATGCATATTAAACGTTTTCATGAAAGTATTACTGAGTTTGAGCGAAAAATATTTGAATTCAATATTTAAATGAATTCAATTGTGATTTCTACTGTTTTCTAGGGTTTTTTTTAAAGTTATACATGCATATTGTTCTTACTGTTGTAAGTATAGGTACTGTTAAACTGATTATAAATAAATAGATAGATAGATATAAACAAGCACATGGAATGAATAAAATTCGGAATGAATAATTATTCTGCATACCCAAATGGTATTTAATCAAAAAAAATTCAATAATATAAAGATTAAATGTTTCGTTACATGACAAGTTTAATTTTATAAATCTCTTTTTGATTGATCGATTTTATTCATGACGAACGAAAATTAAATAAAATTCATTTAAAACCGAGCTTTAGTAAAACCACATTGTCGTTACAGGAAAAGTTTTAACATTTTCGGGGGTCTGTTTGAATTAAGGATAAAGTATTTTGCAGACAAGAACTTTTGTTTGATCATTTTGGTACAGTATATTTACTTAATACTCTTTTAATTATGTTCAATTGATTAACTGCTCACGATGGCTTATTTAGAGGAACATAATCAACCAATAGAAGCGATAGTTAATCATGTAACAATTGACAATCGCGATGGATCACCTTCTAACCGATTTCTGCTTTCACAATTTGGTCACATTTTTGCACAATTATTATCAGCCTATGATTTGTCCTAATCTCCCTCTTTACCACAAGAATCGTCGCGAGTTCTCTCTCTACTTAATATAATACGAGTTCGTTCTGCTATCTCCGTCTGAATCTCTACGATGTCTTTCGTGATCTGGAGTTTTCTCTCTTGTAGACCTTGCCATTAATACATCAGACATGTCGTAGAAGTATTCAACCTTACCTACTTCAGGTTATGGCTCTCCATGTTGACAAATTTTTTTAAAGTTGCAAATATAGCAAAATATAATTGGAATTTTGAATTTTAATTGAATACCTTTCCTCTTTTATTATCTCAACGATCGCTTTACATTCGCAAAATATGAACAATGTATTTTAGTTTCATAAAGTGTATTCGTGTGGTGCTCATTTCACTTAACAAACAATTAATAAGGCAAGCCTTTTGTTACAATATACATTGTGCAATAGGTATGTACTGCAAAGTGTAAAGTAATTAACCCAGTTTTAAAGTCCCTCTGCTTTAATTATAAGTACTAAACAGTACTTCAATTGAAGACGGTTTTATGTGGCCTTGCCCAGCTGCGGATTGAAAGGGTACTACCAAGAATATTTTGCATAATGTTCGCAACTTTCCTTCCGGGTTTTTGAAGAATTCAACTCGCTTCGTGCTTTATTATGAAATAGCGAGCAGTCGTCGCTAAACTCTACTCGTTAGAAAAGTATTAAATACATTATTAGCAGGAAAATTCTGAGCTATTCTTTCTTTAACGCTGTCAAAGTGAAATGTAATAACGGAGACTCAACTTTTTGAAATAAGAAACTAATAATTGCAGCTTTCTTTGGTAGAGTACATAATGGTAGTCTGATATACAGATCCTGAAAAAAAGAGAAAATTATATTTCGTGTTTAAAAATCTTTTAAATTCTCTTTCCGATCTATTAAAGTTAAAAAAAAACGTTTTTTCGGAATTTATTTTGACCGACTACTAAACTCGTAATATAAGTAAAAGATAAACAACTGCAAAGAGAGTATTTGAATCCAATTGGAGTGTTGCGATCAATTCTAAGTTTTGTGAATGCGGATACACAAGTCGTGTTACAATAAAGCATTTTGTATGTATTACTTTCACTTCACACATTGAATAGCTTCAACGTCCCAAGGCGCTTCAATGCATGTAGGGTAAATACTAAAATGCAATTGAATATATAGTGTCATAGAGTTTAAATAATTATAATCAACAAATCATACACTATATTGTAACCATTTATTTCTAGTAAGGAAAGAAATCATTTATGTAGTAAAATTGTTTGTGTTCATTGAATCTATTATTTCAATAATCTTTAAACTAATCCCACACACAAGTCATTTTAAGATATTTGCATAAATAAAAATTATATTTTTCGGAATTGTAAGCAGAATTATTAGCCTAGTGAAGTGGGAAAACTAAACAGTTGAATAAATTTTGGATTCTCAATAGTGTGAAGACCTTACTGTCATATCTACTCATGGATCACACTCTAACTAGAACATAGTTATAAAATGTGTATTAATTTAGAGCGTATCTTTCCTAATTTCTTTTTTATTCTAACGAAATTTAATTTCAGTAATTTAAAATTTTGCCGAGCTAAAGGCGACCCACTTATTTAGGTCCACCTCGTTATACGGCCACAGCTTGTCGGCCTTCCTGTTTATCCACGAAAATTATCGCCAAATGCAATTAAAACTTACCAAGTTTACTTGTGTTCCGGAGTTCTAATTTAATTTGTATCAACTCAGTTGGTAAACTCCTAAGTCTTCCATCACTTATTAAATAATAAGATTGTCTTTTTCATATATTTACGTAATAAAAATAATAGCATTAAAGATCAGCAGAAAAAATTACGACGTAGTATCTTGAGGTGAATATTGAACCCGTGTCTTTCTTGATCATGGCCGTTCTGTCAAATGAAATTAGTTAATAATAACATTATAATGATTATTACCTATTTTATTTCACAACTCTAATTGAAGTGTTATTATCTCAATGCTCTATTAGCGAAGTTTCTGCTCCTTTGTGAGTATGACACCAGTTATTACCTATAGAGTTTGAAACTAAGATAAACAGAGTTGTTTGAATGTATTTCAGCTATTATATTTTACAAAACCTATTTTGTTTTTATCTATACTAATATTATAAAGAGGAAATATTTGTATTTTTATATGTTTGTAACGAATTGACTCAAAAACTACTGGACCGATTTCAAAATTTTTTTCACCATTTGAATGCTACATTATCACAGATCAATATAGGCTATATAAATTACAGGAAAAAAAGGGATAATAATGTAACCAGAGGTTGTTTTTAAAATTGCCATAAAAGGCAGGCGTCGTTGAAATATGAAACATCATTAAACTTCATAGTAGTCTATTTCTTTATTACTACGCGAACGAAGTCCGGGGCAACAGCTAGTATAGAATAATTAAGAGCAAATAGTGATTGAGGACACGGACGTACGAACGACTTGTATCATCAAGCCAGCATAGTAGAGACGACTTATTTTCTCGATGAAAGTGAAAGTGAGTTTTTAGTTTAACATGACTCGATACAGTCTTGTCTAATAAGGATTTAATAGTAGTATTTATTAAAGATTTCTTTTTTCATAAAGCCAACATAATAAGTATAAAACATACTAACAACTAAGGGAGGTTTGCATTTCTTAACAATAAAGTGACCATAAACTTTTCAATAATAGCGCCTCTGGGAGCGGTCTTCCATAACGTAGCCATTTTGCGCTCTCCTTTACGATTCTAAGTGAATGTTCACTTTTATTTCACCCTATAAAACGTTACGTATTTATTTTATTTACTGTTATTTACAACAATTTTATTACAATAGATTTTAATGTTGTTCTATGTATTTTATACATAAGATTTATGTAACTTACCTTAGAAACATATTTCAGTAAGTTGGATGATGTTTATTATTTTTTATAGCTCCTGAAATAAAAGTAATCACTGTCAAATGTCAGTCAAGGGTTAGAAAACTCGCAAGAAAAAGTTCGCTCAGACTGCGAAGAAAGTCTCTTCTGAATAATAAAATATTGCCGACAGGCGGAAAATCGTTACATACCTACTTCATGTTTTAATACAACACTCATATATTTGTTATTTTTTTAGTGCATATTTTGATATTTAAATTAGTATAATACTAGAATAAGAAAGGGGTTTTCTAAGTCTTTCTGAGCAGTAGGTATACCTATATTTTTACCTTTAAACTTAATGAACGCCTGATGTTTTTACAATGCAAACTATTGTTAGCTATATAATAAGGCGTTTTATCTACATTTATTTTGTAAAGAAAATATCGCAAACTTATTTACGACACTCCTCACATATAGAAATACGTTTCAGTATATTTTAGCAACTCGATAACCGCTTACAGAAGCCTTAATCGTTTCTTATCTTCTAATGTAAAAGGTTCCTCGAACCTGTGAGATGCGTTTTAAAAATCTTCACTTAAAAATGTTTAAATAAGTGTTCATTAATTATTTAAGTATACTTAGTGTATAATCGACCTATGTTTAATGTTTATTAACGTGAGTGTACCTACATAGAAGATACTTAAAATAAATTAACATCACGTAAACTTTAGGCGCTTATAGGTTTTAATCTAATGGGCAGGTGCTAAAATTGTAATTTAGTAGGGAAAATACATTACGCGTTTCTTATAAGGGTAGTAAAGGAATCTCTCGGGCGCTTTGTACAAGACTGTACAACAGAAGGAATGACCTTAAATGTATGATTCTTTAGTGTCCCTTTGAGATGTTGTTGTAAGGAATTTTAGTAGAGTTATGTTTAAACGACAACCCAAAAGTATGTACGCAAGTTTGTCATAAGTTATATAGAGGTTACTCGGGGAAAATTGTTTAATTATAAAGTACTTATACATAGAATGTCATGAACCTAAACTATAAAAGAACATTCTGTGCTATGGAAACGAATACAATTTATATCTCTCACATACACAGGCTTAAACAAAATTTTCATTTTAAAACTAGTAATATTACAATTAAACATTTATTTGAGCCCGGAGTTTGTTGCAATATTGAATTTTATTATTTAAATTGTAAGAAATGTTTGGCTCATTATTTTGTATTTGACACTACATACGGATTGTCGAATGTCAAGTGAAAGCTTCTTAACTCGATTTCGTTCGTCTGGTACATACTACTCTTTTGTAATACTAGGAACAATCTTTTTAGGGATAGTTAGAATTGGTTCAGCATTTTCAGAGATTACATACAAATATCGTTTTATAACTTTAGTTTAAATTTACTTTTCCGGCGAATTTTATTTATTTTCGTATTGATTACAATTATATGAAACAAAATGGAACACAAACTTTATTCGTAATCTCAATTTTAAACAATTTATCTTGTTCACCGCTCAACAATTTCAGGGCAATTAAGTTATTTATTTGGCGAACAATTTATCAACGCCTCCCCAACTTGCAATGGAGTCGCATCGATTTTATGCCAAAAGTTAGATATTTGAACTCGGTCCACATTAACTTGGATGAAGATGTCAACTTTCTAATATCTTTTAGGACTTTATCTTATAATTCACATTATTTACTTACATAATTTATAATAACTAATTGAAAAGAGTTTATGAGGCTTACTATCGCGTTTATTTAAGCTATTTTAAATCAGTTTCGAGTTTCAAAAATTGCATTATTATATTTTTAAATTAATATTTAATTTACATTACATTACATAATGTATATACTTGAACTGATTATTTTAGTATTAACTTTGCATAAATTGTTAAAATTTATTCTTTAATATTTAATGGAATTTGAATTACAATAAATGAAAAATAAAAATCTCAAACAAGAAATTTTCATGTAAAGGTTATTGTTCAACCACATTACATTGGCGATTATGCTTTTAAAAATACGAATAATATTTCTACTGATACATACATACTGTTTCTCATACACTATACCTATAATTATTTTTAAATAAAGCCTAATTAATCTTTAATCTAAATTATGTTCTATTAAATGATTACTACACTATTTAAAGCTATTTGTTAAAGATAATTAAAAAATATTTATGACATAAAAGTTATATAAATCTAAGTTGCAAAATTCAAATAAACATTACTTATTCGCTTCATGTATCTTCAATTGTTTATTTTTGCCCCAACTTGTTGCTGAAGCGAGCGAACGAATTCCTTGGCAGAGATCCAAATAAAATGTGTTCATTTGATTGTTATTACTTTAAATATTACTTTTTAATCGACTGTATTTACAGATCTTATAAATTCTTATTTACATTTAAATCGTAGCCTTCAGTCTTTAGTATTTATATTTAAAAATACGCACGTATTACGTTGTAGTGTCTACGGTGTTAATCTGTTCGTAAAATGACTTTGCTGCTTTTAAAGCAACTGTAATAAATTTATCTTCACAGGGGTTATCATCGAAGAAATGTGCACCACAACCCAATGTTTCGGAACACATAATATTCATGTCCTTCTGTCTACAACACCCAAGAATAGCGCGAGCGCATACTGATAGAGTTATTTTAGGAACTTCTGTAAACCCGTTTCTTGCGTTCAGTATATATTGAAGTTCATTGTAAGAGAGAGCTATTTGCGGTTGAGTTGGCTTTGTTACTGGCTCTGATAACAGCTGGTCCGTACTTATGGGAATATTAGCTGATAATGAAGACGAGATCAATGTTATAAGAATTGGTATTTGCTTGTAGAATTCCATTTTATCTGAAATAAATAAAATATCAAATTAAAATTAAGTTAATATTTTTTTTCTGATTTGCAAATGTGGGCTCTTTAAACAGCTTTCCTATATTGGTTTATGTGTGGTGATCGACTGTGGCTACGTCCACACGACGAAACACGTGTCTTAACACAAAACGGTTTTTCCACCAATCAAGGATGGCGACATTAATGGCATAACGCGAGTGTCGCGCTCGTACGCTCAAACTACATCAGATTTAACAAAACAAAATCACCGCACAAGGACACGACTATTGTAATAGTTCATTGTTAATAAAAATTCATCAGATAAGGTAATTACAAAATAATTACACTTACATTTTATATTATAATTTTAAAATATTTAAAAAATAAAATAAAAATAACGTATATTACATTTAAAAATAGAATTTTTATATTGCAAAAAAGTTAATTACCATGCGAGTTATCGCCCTTGCCTGCTGTTAATGCATTTAAAATCGAAATTTAAATCCTTGTTTGGGTTTCTGTTACTGTAGCGACACATGAAAACGTAGATATAAATACTAAAGTACAACTAAATTCAATAAACTTACCAAAAATTATTGTGGTTGACTGATCTCAAAACACGTCCGATGTACGAGTTACACACCGGCCATCTGAACTGTCTATCATTATATACATGATACTTAGCTCTTGGTTTTCCGCACAGAGTTGTTTTTTTAGTTTCCTGACCACGCTAACACTAAGAAATGATACGCATTCTCGTAGGTTACTCAATGATTCTCCGAACTCGCGTACGTTGGTTTGATATACCGAAACATTTGCGTCATAAATCAATAGGTACAATTTAGATTTTGATATTTGTAATTTCCTTGCTGATTAAACTTGGGAATTTCGCGTCATCTGTTATATTTTATAAATATATTGATAACTATATAATACTAGTGAGTCTAGGTTTAGCTAATTAGTCAGCCCAATTAACTATTATTGAATGTGTGGTTTATAAATAAAACAATAAATGTTAATTAAACAAGTTTATGTTTAAAGGTTCATAAATAATTAATTAATGTTTTCATTAATATGATCGAAAGATGTAGAATAAGCAGTGCACATAATACTGATAACAATTGTCAATATACAAAATAAACATACGTACTTCTAGTTGAGAAAGATTAAAAAATTAGGAACTACAGAAACATGGGATCTCGACTAACTACAGTTTCACTATTTACATTCACTGGCACTTATATAAAATTTCTTATACTACACTGTATTATGTCCGTTCTCCATAAAAACGCTGGAACTTTTCAATTATTCTTAAAATTACATTAGAATCACAAGGAACACCATACGAGTTTGGGTCTGGGCATCCCTGGGATACAAAACAATCAAATGTGATTTGTGGTTGGTGGCAACAAGTGAGAACGGCTCCATCACATGCACTAGGGACGGTGGATGGGGCAACAGTGGTTGTAGTTATTGGTGGACGATTTTGTGGCCTGGTAGGTCTTCGCGAAGGTGGCGATGGCCTTGTACGCTGTCCTTCCGGCGGTATAGGGCTACTAGCTTGAAGTGGCTGCTGTGGTACAGAGCCGGCTTGACTACTTCCATGTTCAACCGGTGGTCTCGCTATATTCAAAGGTCGATTCGGTCTTACAGGACTAAAGGATATTGGTCTGCTTATATCCTCATCATAGTCATCATTACCTGTGGATGGTCCATCTAAGTTATTGTCCACAACGAACCCCCAATTCTGTCGTGAGTCGTCAATTACGGGAAATCTGGTGTCAAAACCTGGGGCAGTGTTGTTTTGATTTGGTCGATTGTTATTACTACAACCGCAGCCTGCTTGAGGTATAAATATTACAGGGAAGAAAAATGGGAATTGTATTGGAGCCGCTGCTACCGGTTGTCTTGATAAATCCTGCAGTCGTCTATAAATTTGTTGATATGGATCTTCCGCATATCCGTTGTAGCCGAAACTGCTTCTCCTATTTTGATATATTATAGGACTTATTGGTGGGAACCCAAAACCATAAGGATTAAACAATCTTTTCTGTCGTGTTGTCGGGGCATTTGCATGTTCTTTTAGAATTTTACTGCTGTTCGGTTTTTCTTCAATTTTGCTTTCTGATGTTGGTACTTCTTTTGTGTTATCAGCGGGCGCTGCATATGCGTTTAGTATAAACAGCATCAGTAAATAACATAATAAGGTCATCTGAAAAGAACAAATGTATTTTATCAATTGATATCGATTTATGGAAATTCCCAAATGTGAATACATAGATTGTATTCGCATTAAAACACGTATTTAAAAAAATTATATAGTAAATATGACGTTATGAATACCTCATTATCTGCCTTATTGCTAATATTTTTGGGCTTCTATATTAGATTGACATAAAGACATTTATCGTTATTTAAAAGTATTCGTACGTTGATTTTTTAAAATCTGTTTAAAACAATTTTCATTAAACAAATTTCATGCAAACTTTTGTAATGCTAGTTACCGTGTACCCAACATTGAAACCGTGCCCACGAATTAATAAACTGCGCTACAATTGTGTAACGTTCCCAGAATAGCAATTGCCTGAGTAACTAACATTTTAGCTTCTAATGTAGTTATATTTAATCACACCAACTATACTTTGTGATTGCTCTATATGTAATATTGTTAAGTTATTCACGAAGAAGCTTTAACCGATTTTATCGGACAAATTTTGATTATTTTTATCGTGACGCTGTACATTCATCGCAGGTTTAGAAGTTAGGCTTTGAATTACTAATGTACAACCGAACAAACTAATTCCGGACCCACCTTAATACCAAATCGTTGGCACTAGCGCACATATTTCTTTCGTAATATTAAAAAAATGTTTGACAGTTGTGAACCAATTATAAATATATTAGCTCGCTTAGCCGTAACTGTTACATACATCATACATTGATATGTTGGTGTAGATTTTTTGAGAGATCCGAACTGTGATTTGATTAGAGCTATTCTTCACCTAATTCGCCAACATCACTTTCAAAAACTACAAATCAATTTATCTCTTTTACGTAGAAGACCGAATTCTAGTCGAAAATAAATTTGTTTTTAATATTATTTAAAAAGTAAGCAATTGTCGGTGATATATTTTAGTTTGTGGCCAGCGCATTATGTGTAAATGTATTTTTAAAACTTCTTTAAATGATTTGAAGGGCAATTACCAGTGGCTATAATTTTTTAATGAAACAATATTTTAACATACAAAATAAACTAATTAACGAATCGTGTCGATCGTCCTACTCCTTTGAAAATTATCAGCGTCTATGTATAGTTATGTAACTTTTTATGTTAAGAATAAAAATTGAACAATTAAAAGAACAAAAGATGTAAAAGTAGTAACTTAACTTCGTGATGTTTAATTGTATTTCGCTGTACAACTATACTGCAGAGTTCTTTTATTTCTCTTTTGAAATGAGTTTTCAGAATGTCGACTAAAGGATAGCGTTTAATTTCCTCGAACAATTTCCAGTCGAGGCATCGGAGAATAAATAAGGAAGCTTTCTTGATAGGAACTTATAGTTTCGTACAATGTAACTTGTTTTATTTTCATAATAATTTTTCACTACTTTAATGTTTTAAAAACGAAATACATTGTAGCATAGTTTTTTTAAATTCTTTATTTATATAGTATTTACAACATTTAAAAATAAATTAATAACATCAATAAATTATTATAAAGCAAAGACAACACAAATTTATAACTCAGACCCAAATCAAATATTTGCTTTTCTAAATTTATATTTTGTTTGTTAAATCCGGGACCTCTGCGTAGCAAATCACTCCAATAGATAGGTCTAAGTCCGAGAGGAAATCATTTAAGATGTAATTTATAAATTTTATTTGGAATTTCCAGACATCAAAAACAAAGACAAAAGGTGCAATGTCCGATAAAATTAATTGCGTCATCTCACACTTCATTATTAAGGTGAAGTATCATGTCATAAATGGTGACATAAAAAAGTTGTAATACATCCAGTTGACCCTTGAAGCTATTTTTTAAACCTATTTTGTTTGTGTGCAAGACAACTAGGGTTACCATAGTTATTAGATAATTTAGGACAAGTTTAAAAACTTAATTAAATACATTCTAAAAGTGTTTTTTTAAATTAGTTATACAAAATAATATATTAGACCACAAAACAAAAACTATATATTAAGAATAAATTCAATAGCCATTACGCTAAGATCGAGTGTCTTTTTATTACTTCATAGCAACGAGCTCACTTTTGCCTCTCATCAAAACCCCTGTTGTAAAATTATATAATTACGTATGTCTCATGCATATACGTAACTTATGGTAACAATAAACAATTGAACTTAGATCTTGACCTTTGTGGTTTATAAGACGTCAGATTCATTTGATTGCATAATACAATAAACAATGGTTGTAATTAGTAACAATACAAGTGTGCCAATATTAATTATTGACGCATCTCTAGTATTCTAAAGTTTTGTATTTATAGAGAAAAAACAGCCAATTAATGACAATTGTAAGAACTTGAAAGGAACTTCGGGAACTCTCTGCATACAAAATATCTTTGCTTATGTTTATAATACATATATAACAAATGTGAAATGCACCATTGGAAACAGTTTTGAGTTCCAAAATTAATAGCTGTGCTTATATAATTTATGATATGGCTTTCCTCACTAGATTGGTTTTCTCTTAAAGTTGTCTGCGGTTTCTCAATAATACAGTCTGTCAGATATATATTGTACGCATTGAGTGCATTATTACATGGTGATATAAAAAATTTAATAATATTCAATTGTAATGTTTTGTCTAAATTATATGCAACTTTTTATTGGTTTAATTACTTTAATTGCAGAAAAAACCTGAACTCTCGGGTAATTTTGTTAATGGGCTAAGTAGAGACGATGACTCAATATTAAGCGATTATGACACTTATCTGTATTTAAAAGTAAAAATAATTTTAAAAAGAAGTTCATAATATTTGAAGGAGCACTCTGTATATCATATGAACAGAATAGTGCTTGCGGTTTGAGGAATACATTTGGAATGCAAAACACAAAGTCAAAAATAAATGCAATACACTGGCTAAGAATACGAAATTAAGAGTGGTGATTCACTACAATACAAAGTGTTTTTCAAAAGAGCGAAGATTCTTTACAGACATTAAGAAATCGTAGTTTGGTGTGAAAAATTTGTTGTCTAAAAATTTTTTTGTAATTCTCGAAAATATAATAGATTTCGAAGTTATTTTATATTATTAACGGTTCACACTATTTGCTGTGTAAATAGTTTATGCATATCGCCTTGACTGAAATGTTACTAAATGTTAAAAAATGTAAAGTTGTATCTTACATTGTGAAGGTTGTGTGTTTTACAGACAAAGAAATCGTTACTTCATTTATTTGCACTAACATTTTTATGTTAATTTTATTTAAGTATTATTACACAAACGTATACATAATCCTATTATAAGTACGTATTACAACATGCATTGGATACTGTCTATTAACACCGGCCCCAGTAATTATTCCGCTAATTTTAAGGAGTTTCAAAATATATTTATAATTCTCGAAGTAATAAATAATCGTCATGTTTAAACAATTGATTTTAAATGAAAATTTATTATATTTATAGATTATAAATATTAGATAAAACATGTCATAAGAAATCTGTGCGAAAGTCACGGGTGGCCCGTGTAACTGCTTTTGTTTTTATACTATATAGACATAGAGTAGTGCTCTAACCAGATGTCTTAAAAAAATAAGTAGATCTCGACGCCTTCTCTAGTATATTTAACTCAATTCATAATAAACATATATTAATATTTATAAAAATAAATTAAAATTTTATAGACATAGTGAAAGTGGGTGATAATTACTTAATATTTTATAAAATCTTAGGTATCTAATTTATTGGACATAAACAGCTTTTTATAAACAACTAAATCTACATGTTTTATCCTCTAGAGTGCTAAAATTCCCTTTACCACAATTTACGCAGAATAACCTCAAAATTAACACATTCTATAACAAACACTACTAATTTGTTATTTCGTAAATAATATTTATACAATAGCTATGTATTAAAGAGTTTTGTAAGAGATGACATCTTGAAGTAAATGACAATTAAGTCGTGATGTTTGAAAGGTCTTTACCATGACTTATGAGTATTTATTGAAGTTTTATGTTTGTTTTCTAAATTAAACTTTATAATATGAGAATTAAGACATACGTATGTGTTTGTAAAGTTATAATTAACGTAATAAATACTTGAAGTAACTAGTGTTTGTAAAATTAATTAATTTATATTACTTTGTTTAATATAAATAAAATGCGATAGATTACCTCGGTCTATCAACATTTTTTTAACATTATTAATGTAAATAGTTTAAAATTTGTAGGTGTTCGACCTCTGATTCATAAAGTCGGATGTAGTCTGCGGTCTAACTAACAAACGCCGATTGTTATGGTTCCGGTCTTTGAATACATTATTTCATATGTAATTTTTCTCTCATTTTTTACATCCTCCGTACATTGTAGGTTTGTCGATGTTTAATTAGTTATAACCTTGAATTGGATGCGGAAATTATACCCAATACACGTAATCGTTTAGATAAATTAACAGCGTGTTAATTAATTGGTAATTCATTTGTTATTTTGCACATAACAAAACATATACTTCATGTATGTATTCTTCTATGTTCAAGTTTTATTCTAATTCAAACACTAATGCGGATATGTCAAATATAGTTTAATTTATGTCGCAATTTAAGTCTGTATAACTTTTTTAGCAAGAGTACTTCTCTTGGAAAATAGTTGTCATTTGCTATATTAAAATGAAATTGAATAAATGATTTATTTAAAAACGGCCTGCTTTATCTGAATTAAATCAGACTAAACAGACAAAAGAACAAAAAAGGATCGGTTCAAATAATACCGCTTAATCAAACGAATTGCCTATATTTTTATATACATATGTAGGTATGTACGATTTCATCTATAAACTGGTTTCTAATGAAATCTTTAATTATTTTATACTTTTGGTCCGTGATTTTAGTTTATATGTGTTAAATGTTTTTTTGGGATTTATGTTTTTGTATATTATTTTTCGTTGTTATACAGATATCACTTATATGTATCTCTAGAATTTTATTTTTCGAAATGTTCTTTTACAATTTTTAAACGATTAGCAGTTATTTTAGCTTTTTTGATAAATAACGAAAAATAACGATATATTAAATTCAAATTTTACGCCAAAAATATCAATAAAAAAAATTTAACTTAAAAAATAAATACCTTGATCATTTTTAAAATTAAATTAAAATATTAAATAATCCTTAAGCACAACATTAAAAGTTAATCACAAAATTCAAAACAATTCACAGCACTTTTTACAACACCTCGCGTTTGTAGATTAGCGGCAACAATAACTTAACTTTTCGTAATGCACTCAAGAAGTGACTGCGAGAGACTGGCCTCGGAGTCGCGTGGATCATGTATTTAGATACCTTTTGCTTGACAGACCACTCTTCTTAACTTGCCTTGTCTACCAATCTACATACAATTGAAAAGGTTAAACAAAGTACAGGTCGGCTATTTTTTAATAAAGGATCTCTTACGTGGACTAGTTTTATAAATATTCATATTAATAGGTTGCTTTGAGGCCATTGATATTTAAATCAACATTATATCATTGAAGTAATTACGAATTATTTTTTCTATATGACCACACTCCGCCGGATGTTAGGCTACAGTGCGCTGAGTGCAATAATCCATAAACATAGGCAACTGCTACCACAGACAGATGTCGGCGTACTACCGCCATGCTGGCTTCACAAGACTAGTGTAATCATTAGCTACCTTTCTGTAAGTACACACTATCTTAGAAAGTTTTAGAGAGTAATTCAGTGAAGATTTAAGAATTTTAGAGCTGAAGCGTTTGAAAGAAAGAACCATAGATCCTAAACGAACATTACATTAAGAGTATTAATTTAATAAAAATTTTACTAGTTTTTCTTCGATGATACAAGTAGTGCAAATCTAATCAATATTATAAAAGATGTAAAATCATCTAGATGTAGTAGTAAAAATAATATAACCGGCTCTAAAAACTTGGACTTGGACCTCGAATCAAGTTAAATTTAAAATTTAAAATTAAATTTTTTAGTTTGACCTTCAAAAATATTTTTTATAAAACTATATAAATGTGCTGTAAAATCCGTTCACTTTCAAATAAAAATAAATCAAATTTAATGCAATCCACTCGGGAATGAAATGTGTTCATATTTCTAGAATGCACTTGGAAAAGATATAAATACGATTTTGAGATAATAAATTGTCTGCGTTGAATCATATAAATTGATCATTCACGTAGTTCACTTGACCGTAATTAATCCTTCTTCCGTGCAGCCCACGTTTATTGCTCGTATTCACGCTTTTATTGACAGAAAATTTTTAATATATGACAAAACAAATGTATAACAACCAAACATTATACTATTTATTTATTTCAATATGAATCACATCTATTTTTAATCGTTCTACCAAGGTGTATATACATAACATTGACCGATAAAATGTTTATGATATATTTAAGTATAAGAAAAAAATTGGGTTAACATATTTTTATTTGTTTATGTGTGTGTATTTTTTTCACTATGGTCACATTTGGGGCAGAGACTTGCGCCTGAAATTATGAGCATTATGAATTACAGTTTTATTAATTACGTAACCGCCTCTTTAGTTAGTGACCACATTGATACCGACCATTATAGTGGTAACTTCCAGCCTTAATTCCTGGTCGTGATGATAATTTTTTTTTAAATATATATATAAAGGAAAAGCAAAAAAATGCTGTATTTCCTTTAACAAGCAAAATTCCCGTCATTTGTAAATACCATTAAGGTTATATCATCTTAACAAAAGTTTCTTAAAGAAATTTAGAACAGCAAATTGTCTTCCGTTGAAATGAACCGAAGTTGCAAAAGTCTGAAACTTTCACCGTGTGTGCTAAGTAATAAGCCTTAATGTGACTTTACTTTCTCAACTATGCGAAGTCCTTAAAAATATGCCTTTCGTATGCTAAAATGGACCGTTAGCAATTTTACAATTTTAAATCTTTAAGCTGTTGTTAGGTAGAACTTTTAACAGTTAGATAGCCGACATTAAGGCCCGTACTAATTGAAGAATAATACAATTTCTATATCACAAGTACACTCCTTCTATTCAGACCAACTGTGAAGTGAAAGTGTATCAAGGAATTTAGTTTAAAATTAGGATATATGTTTTTTTCGTTCTTGTCAAGTTTAGCATAAGTGCTTATAGTTTGTAGATAAGGTTTTGTTAAGAGATATGAATTAATTGAAGAACGGTATTAGACACATAAAAAACATAAATATAAAATTCAATTAATCGAGTTGCTACGCGTGATGCCCGACAGTAGAGATCACGCGATACATGTCAGAGTAATTGGATGTGGTCACGAGTGCAACTTCCCATTGTTGTATGAGTATTGCGGCACATTGATATCTTTAATTATTAAATATAGTTTGTAATTAAAGTGAATAATATATAATAATAATATTGCACACTTTGGTAATTAAATAAGCATAACACAATAGAGCATGCGTTTAAGCAATTTTTATTTATTAAATATAAAATTTGTTTTTATAACGATTGGCAGATTTGTCACTTAAACGACGAAGTAAAAAATGAATTTAAAAAAATTCTAATAGAGAAATACACAAAGTAATGTAGTATGCATAATCTGGCATAGTTACATTTTTAATTTAAGTAGTACATTTATGTACTAGGTTAATTTATGGTGTTTGCAGTTTTTATACCTCGATTTTCCTTTGAATGAATTTCTTGTTTTGCCACTGATAAATATATTTGCATATACAATAATCAGGTAAGTATTCTTATTTAGAGTTAAAATAAAATATTTGCAGTAAACATCCGAACCCGGAACCTTTAGCGTAATGGACGGAGCGTGCTAATCAATCCACCTCTAAGCCATTAGCTTTGTTTTTGACCTAAATATGTACGTTCAGATTACATTGAAAACAATAAATAAACTCTCTTACCTTTATAAAAGCACTCGTAATAACTAATAATTATAAATCATTGGCTGATTATTTAATATAGGACTTTTCCTTGAGCTGCTATTTTCATTTTCATTGCCACTCAGAGGAATACGGAAACGTTTTACGACAAACGAGTCGAGAAATCCGGCACTTAAAAATGGCGCAATCCGAAAATATGCTAGTCACTTAGCTATAATAAAAAACTTAAATACTAAAACACTAGTTTGTAATCACAATAAAATGTATTGTTAGAACTTGTGAATTGTGGACTGCAACACGGGAGAGTCCAATGACGTATAAAATATTATTGCGATGTACGAATCAATTTAGTCATAACTATATTTTATTAACTTATTTATGTTCCTTTCTATATTTATATTCCGGTATATGTATTAGGATAACAACACGCGCATATATACACCCAGACTCGGAACAATACCTAATTTTTATAATATATTGATAAATACCAGGTGATTCAGTTGAATGTGGTATTGCAATATTTTGCCATAATTTTGAAATAGATACTGCTACTAACTCTCCATGTTAAGTGTTTTTCGGCTCCAAAAGTTCAACATAAGAATTAGGTAAAATCATTATTTCTTTCGACCGGGAATTGAACTGCAACAAAGTTCTGCAAAGCAGTCTTGTTACTTTTGTGACGTAAATTAAAACCGTTGTGATTTGTGATCAATCGGTGGGCGTGTCATTGATTACTCATTTTACATTTGGAAATATACGGAAAAGATTCGTAAAAGAAATGTAAACAATTTCATATGTGGATCTTATATTTATGATGATATTGCCAAGTATGACTAATGAGAGGGAATTATCTTTGTAGAGGTTTTTGAGTCAACTGATTGCATACACTACGGACTTTGTGTAGCTCTGCAATCATGCCAGAAATTCGACCCTAAAGGCTTGGGTTTTAGTGAAATAGATAACACCTTTGTGTAACTATTAAAAAGCGACATGTTTATTTCGAGTATCTTCTTTTATATTTATCGCAATACTAGATACTAGAAATTCATCGCAATTGATTACTTTGGTGTTTCAATTTATAACCTAATAACCTTGTTTATATCTCTACGAAAATCATCTTAAATTATTCATTTTGCATTGTAAATCGTAAAACTATGGCATTACAATAAAAACCATTGTAACACAACCTACCATACAGTTGTCCCAATTTTGAGAACAGTCTGAGTCAGTTGTGCTGCTTAAGTTATTTCGCTTATCCTTTGTTTGAATAATTACTCTTAAATACCATACGGTATTAATATACCGTTGCACTGTTACACGTGACTGCCAAAAATTCTCTCCTAAAAAAACCAATAGTGTAAATCCATGCCACGAACCGCTTCTGTATAGTTGTTGTAAAAAAAGAATTTTTGAATTTACCGCTGTTATAATCTAGATTTTCTATCCTAGCTTAGCTTTTGCTCGCTATTTACGGATGTGACTTTAAACTAGGGTTTAGTCTGAACTATGACTATAACATTTTTTCTTTTTGTTATTAAAATTAATCTCACGAACTTATTCTACCACTTTGCACAGCTTTTCTTCTTTCGCTCCATTCGTATCTATATATTTTGTTAAGAGTTATAGACAAATATAGAAACCCTTGTAGACTACATCTGTTTGCAATTAAAATCAAGATAATTATAAGACTCAATAATACATACCTTACGTCTGCGTTCGACTTATAAAAGCGGTGATTTAATTCTGCTTACGTTAATCTATTTCATTATCTCATTTTAACCTTAAAGGTAGATTAAATCGAATGATTCAGCCGTTATATCTGGTCTCAGCAAATTAAATAGCTTAGATATCTTCCCACCCATATATTATTGTAATATAATATTTTCATATAGTTATTTTTTATATTTCTAATTTTAGCCTCGTTTATTGTTCTTTGTTTTCAACACTTAATATAAATAATTGTATTCAGTAGATTGAGAAATAAATCGGATTGTTAAGCTGTCATTACTTGTCTAGACAGATTCAATTCTACGCGTTGATTTAATAGACTTTAATTGGAATTGACTACCATCATTTGCATATTTTTCTAATCTAAGGCAGTTTTAATTATTGCTAGAAAAATGTGGCAAATAATACAGTATGCTTTATTATCTTTTAGCTTATTGGTCGACGTGACTAATCTTATTTGAATTGAGCTAATCATTTGCTGCACTACGTAATGCGGTATTGTGCTCCTAACCTTCGTACTTAGATCATCTTTGTAACACGTCTACATACCAATTATATGTATATTTGCGAATACCACACATTATAATGACGTTACAATCCACTTCCTTGTAGTTTTTGTTGACTGATAACTAAGGTTAAGCCTCATATTGATATGTCACGTGTAACGTACGCGTACATTAACGTTCGCATATTATGAAATCGACTGATTCCCACATTTCTCATAGCTTCATACATTACCTTGTATTTATGCTTTGTACGTGTCACGTGTGGCCTGACTATTAGTATTATGCATTGTCATACAAATAACGTTAAAGGTACAAATAAAGTGACTAAATCGTTTGATATATTTTTAATATTAATAGTTAATTATAAATAGGTGTCAATTTAAAATCGATCACCTATAATCACAACATAAATTTAGATACACAAACATTAAATACTTAAATGCAATATACATTTAATATTTAAGTAACAAGGAACAACACAATATAAAAGTATGGCAACGAGAAATAGAATTAGACTAGTAAACGCTGCACGAACAAACTTAAGTTTTCACTGACAAATTCATTGATATATATAATACAGACTTGCAATTTATATCACTTGGGCCAACTGTCAGCCTGTGATTAGTTAGATATAAGTCAAATAACACATAAAATTAACAATGATAAAATAGACAAGAGCGATTCATGAACCCAAACTCTATAATAAGCGGTATTATATTTCACCGGTAAACGTGCTGTTTAAATGCTTATTATATCGCATATAACAAAAACAAAATATTGATGACATTTTATATAGAGTTTTGCCATTAAAACAAAGTTTTTTTTCGTATTGGGGTTAATACTAACAAAATTATTTAAAAAATACACGAGTTAAAAACGGCTATGCGATCACAAGCGATTTCTCTCTATTATATATCTCAATGGTTAAATCAGATAAAAATACTTGACACTAAAATAGCCGCACAAAATAACGATGGTTTTATTAAATCATTATTAAATCGTTGGAAGTAAATCATTTCCATACTTAGTGGAGAAATAATATTCTGTGACTCGGGTTAATAATAGCATAATATTGTCCTTCTGACAAACCGTGTCAGTATCGAATACGTCTTCGCAGTTATTGATTGTCAAACACTCGAGCTGCTTCTGTTTGCTTCTCTCCAAGCAGCAAGAGAGTATAGCACTGACGCAGTCTTTTCTCATGTCTAAAGGATCACGATCTTCTTGTGGCGCCTGTGTAGTCGTTTTCTGTATCGCAAAATAACATTCATATGTTAATATACATACATATATATGTTGTTTTATGATTTTATTATTAGTTTATAATAATCAATGACATCAACATAATATCAAAGCAGCAATTCCATATTATTATTCATTAACGCACAATTGCACTGTTTTAATAGGAATATCGTACTGCAAATGTAAATAAGTGTTCAGCAAAAACTTTCTATTGATACACTATTTATTATAATTAGCATTTGTAAATATAATAAGTTGCTGGAGGAATTAAAAAGTATAATGCTAATATGATAGTTAGTAAAACAAAAAACATTTACTTAATTTACCCCAGCTTGAGTACTTCCGTGATCTACCTTTGGTTGTGGTCTTCTGAAATTGTTAGGACGTTGTGCAGGTGTGAACGAGATTGGCCGCGAAAAATCATCATTAGAACTATCATCTTTTCCGCTTTTTTCTACAAAACCCCAATTCTGATTTTCTTCGTACGGAGGTTTCATTCTGTTATCGAAAGTCGGTACGGCTGGCTCAGAATTCCCAGACGTATTTGGACAGTTGCAATTCTGTGGGAATCCATATGGTATATATGGTACATATACGATCTGAGGAGGTGGTAGCTGCGGTTGTCTAACATGATGTGCTATGTCTTCCAGTAGACGTATAATACGGACTAAATCAGGCGAATCCTCTCTCCTTTCTGGGTAATAAAAAGGATTATGAGGCGCTGAATGATATGAGTGGTATGGTTGAAATCGTTTCCTTCGATGTCTATCTTTGGCATGATTGTGTTTATGTTCAGAATCGTCACTATTTATAGAATAATCGTCCTGCTCTATTTCTCCCATAGATCGGTCTCCGTGATGCCGCGCACTGACAAGCACGGTGCACATTATAATGCCGAATATAATGAAGTGTAGCGAATTCATCTGCAAACAGGAAAAATGTACACATGTTGATAAATTTAATAATAATAAATAAATACGCATAAATGTACATAACGCCCTGACTCCATATTAGAATGCCCCAATTATGGGTGCAGTCAACACGAAAATATAACAAAATGTCCGAAGAAGGGACTCGAACCCGGGATCTCTGCATGACAGTGCACTACAGCACATAGGCCGTCATTTGCAATAAAATGCATTATTTGAATGCTCCTATCTTTATGCACCGTGAGACCCTTATTATGCTCATGAAAGTTGAACACTTTCTACGTCGCTTTTACACCAACTATTAACTAAATAGTTCCGCTATTCATTTTAATTACATCTCGCTACCTACAATAATGTGTGTACACTAGCAACGAGCAGAATATTTAGTCATTGATGGGTGGGTGTATTATTTTAATAGATTTATTGTGCCGGTATTATAATTTTACGCACCTTCTTGAATATCGATGTCACGTTTCGACTTAAAAGATGCCACTAAAATACTACCGAGGTATTTACGTCACTAATGAATTAATAAAAATTCCACTATTCAGATGTAGGAGCAAGGATTACTAGAACCTGTTTTATTAATGTTTTCATAAACTGTTAATTCACATTGCAATTAGTGGCGAAGAAAACGCACGCGCACACTCCAACCGCGATTCGAAGTTGTACTGAGGACTGAGGAGATATTGACGCGCGCATTAAACGGAGCTACTTGGCAAACAACCGGTGGCATTGACTCGCCCGCGTCGTGTTCGTGTCAAATTGACAAGCTATCGTCGTCTTTAGAGGAATTTACATTTGAATTTGCAGAAAAACAACAGGAAGTCAATATTATTAAAAGGCGTGGAATTGCGTTAACATTTTTGGTAGAAGATATCAGAAATAGATATATTTTTTTAAGAATTACTGACGAAATACGTAAATACTTGAATATTGTTGAGTAAATATTTGATAGATGGTTCACAAAAATAATAACTTATTAAATCATAGTATATTATCTTTCTGCATCATATATTTTGTATAGCTTTGTGTATTGACAGCTCTGTGACGCCGTAGTTACTCCCAGTCTGTTTGTCACAGTGGTTCTTGGTTCGATTCCTGGTCGAAACAAAAACTTTGAATATAAATTTGTTATAGTTATATATGCTATACGTTTAATAATTTTAGTAATGTACGAAATTGACACAGATGCACGCAATTCAGTATTCGGCTATCTCATATAAACACATTGTACTTCATGCACCACTGGCATTTATATTATTTGAATACATTTCGATCCTATAGAGTAGAATAACTTTCTACATATTGTGTCAACCAACCTGTTAATATACTATCTTCCTGTTTCATCAAAACTATATTTACCAATTATAAAAGTAGGCATATGTAATAAAATACAACATATTTACCGAATTTTAAACAAAAAATCAAACTGGTTTTTTTACGAGTTTATTTAAATGGAAATAAAGAATAACAATTTACGCGGCTGCCTCTAGGAAGCTCTCCGCCTTCATTTCCATTTTATACGATTTATTTGTTTTTTTTTTAAATAAATTCAAATCTCCGAAACCAATCACAAAGATAAATATTTATAATATTCATACATTTATTTTTAAAATAGCAACAAGTACTTATAAAAGGAATGATGTAACTGTCAATTAAGTTAGAGCAAAAAGTGCGATTGTAAATGCATTATCATTTAGATAATTATTGTTGTCTTTAGAATGATAATTATAAGAGTGTGAAATAGGTTTCCTTATAATTATGAGTCATCAATATGGCGTATGTTAACTCCTATGAGATTATTTACTACGCATTGGGTTGACACATTGCTTTTTATGCATATAATTATTTTAATTAGTCAATAATGAAAACAACATTTATCTAACCTTAATCATTGTAAAGAAATACATATACATGAACAATGCCTTGACCCCAAATTTCGATACGCTGCACTATATGTATCAAGCTATTGGAAAACAAACATATTATACTAGCTATTGCCGCCAACTTCATTTGCCTAGTAATAAAGATATAAAGTACTATGAAGTTTAATGATGTTTCATATTTCAACGACGCCTGCCCTCACGTGACTGCCCGTTCGGAGTCTCCGGAGTAATTGCAATTTTATTATAGTTAGAATCCTTAGTGATAATGTAGTATTCAAATGGTGAAAGAATTTTTGAAATCGGTCCAGTAGTTTTTGAGCCAATTCGTTACAAACATACAAATCTTTCCTCTTTATAATATTAATATAGATAATAACCAGCAGATCCGAAACTTAGATGTACCTTAATAATATTTACAATTAAATATTAGGAATAAATATTTATTTGTATCGACTACGAGTCAGATTAGTACGGTGACGTCGATATGAAAACTACAAAGCAATTTAGTAATTATGTCAGCAACGAATTTGTTATTTATCTCCACATTCATTGCGACATTACTACTGACCCTAATTGTAACTGCTATATATGTGCATATACTCGTACGTGCATTTTATTTGCATGCATACGCAAGTGGCTCACGTCATCAGTGTTCTTATCAGCGCGGCGCAATATTTATGGCTGTCTAAAAATAGTTTAAATAGGAAATATATATTACAGACTAAATAAAATGTAAGTTTTAGGGTAGTACCACCCTTTCGAGTCTAATTAGTCGTGTTTTGGGGATCAGGTAGGAAACAGTCAGCTAAGGGAAGCAACTGCAGCTTGTAGATATTTTTTTTGTCTCATTTCATGTCCGCGCTGGTTAACATCAGGTGCAATGTGGTTACATAACGAGGTACTATAAAAATCCAAAGACAGCATTTGTTTAAATAAATATGAATACAAATTCGACCTAGATTACGCTAAAACCTCGACATCATTTTAAAATATTACAATTGTATTTGTTGACTAAAATAAAACAGGTGGAATGATAACGTTCTAGAAACGAGTGAAGTTCATAAAATTTGTCGTCTGTAAAACATTTTGTTTTATTTGCCAAGTCTGGGGGCACGTTGGTTTGCCGCAGCGGCCGCTCGCTTGCGTCTGAGAGGGTTCCCTTGTACCTACACTACTTCCTCTCATTTTACTTTACAAAACGGCTGTTTTAACATCCATGCTTTGTTCAAAGTGACAAAGTTTTTCTTTTGATATGCCTCGCTGTGGTGTTACCAATTTAAACTTTAAATTTGTTGATAAACATTCTCATAATATAGGAATAGAACGTTACGTGAATACTGCAGAATTATTATTAAGTAGAAATACCATCCACCTTTTTTGATTTATATGAATGAGTCACAACTCACAGGCTAAATATTTGAATGTATGTGTGTTAAAACTATAATAAACATTTGCGAACGTACCATTGAAAAAATTAAAAATATAATAAATTAGTCTGTAATTTTTTAGATTTAGAAACAAATATTTTAAAAAAATTGAAATTTATTTTTATATTACTCGTAAATTCACAACAAATCCCGCCAAAAATTATATTTACCTGATTGAATATTATCTGTAAACAAAGAAGTAAATTATTAAGTTTTCTAAAAACATCGCGTTAAAAGCAAACCCCATCGACGTCTAGCCATCGAGGCTAATAGTACGCAAACATTAGAGAAGGAAGGGTTGTTAACATCATTTCGTATCTGTGTAGTGATGACGTAAGCTCATAGTAAACAGGCTTTGTACTGAATCACGTTGTATTAAAACTGATTAAATTCACGAAGTTGCGACGACAGGACTTAGGTCATGGTCTATTTTATTTTTGAAATATATCGCTGTGATATCACCGTAATATCTATTTTTCCTTATCACTTAACCTGTCATGACATTGTGCATTATATAACAAAAAAAAATTTATGCTATACAAATGCTGATAGAAAATTGCTTTAGTTATTAAGTCAATGTATTAATATCATAGGTATTGATAATTTCAATTGTTTTTTTAAATAAACACTTAATGAATTACGTGTATCAGAAGAAGGACCACACATATAATATGTAGTAGTATAATACGTAGATTCGAAACAAGTACTTATCATATTTGTAATACACAATAAAGTTGGCTAGAATTTTCTCATCGTTGCTATTTCCTGTTCCTGAGAGGTTTTCCATGTTCATGAGTTCTTACTGTTATCCCTACAACTTCTTAGTATTAATTTTGTTACACAAATATTTATATGCTAAAACTAATACAGGATTAATTACATCGGAAATATATATTTGATGAAAAAACAATTAATTTTTTCCTACGATCACTAATCTATCCTTCTTTAGCTTTTCCATTCGATATATTCTCTGAAGCCAAATGGTTTCGATATAAATCATGTCAAATAAAGTCCGTACGAGAACCAATACCACAAGTTTTTTAAACTTCAAACATAAATTCGAAAAAAAAAAATAGTTTATATTGTAACATTAGCCCGCTGGACAAATACTGGGGCAACTTTACTATAGTGTAAATTTCGTGAGCTCAGCATTGAACCCGGATCCTAAAGTATGTGTAGGCGAAATATATTATACATACGTTATTAGTCACTAAACAAAGTATATATACTTATACACAATGAATGATACATTTTATATAATATGAATTACTTATTTATACTTATAGATAACACCATAGTTTATAACCTTTTTTAATTAAACCTACTTTAATTAAACTTGTATTTAAAATTAATTAGTAATTAATGATTGTGCAATAAAATTTTGGTCTTATTATCGAAGTATTAAACTATAAATAAAGCCTGTATTCTTTCCAGTTAAATCAATACATTTTTCTCTTTATTTCTAATCTGACATTTTATCCGTCATGCCATTCATAATTCGAAACATACAATTTTGTAGAAGTAGATTGCACATCCGACACGAACTCATCTAATACACCAATCACGCGGTTTTCATATGTTTTTTTATATGTATAACCCGACAATAATAATGACCTGCTGTGAGACGCTTTCGTAGGCAGACCAGCGGTCTATGTTCTTCTTGATAATCTCAAATAAAATCAGTATAAAGTCACGAACTTTGAGCCTCTACACTCCTTAGCACTGCAGCCCATGACATCACGAGCTAACTTTATGACGTCATATAAAATATTTTACGTTTCGTTCTCAATGCGTGTGTCATAAACTGATTAGCAATTATCTTAACGTATCAATTTCATTAACCCAAAAATATAATAAATTCTTATTTATCTTTATATTACTAATGCAGTTACTAATTAAATAAGTATTTGCTGCAGGTATTTTCATATATAAAATAAGAAACATGAAATAAATCTTAGTAAATAACAATTTTTAATGTATCTTTTGACGCATTAGCTATTTGAGTGAGAAGTTTTGAAAGCACTCACTCCATTTACGAGTCTATAGAATATTTTGAACCACACACGGGAAATGCACAAAGCTTGTACCCGTAGTTTATAAATTCCGTAAGATAAAATATTTATTTTAACAAAGCAGTCTTTATTATGATTAATGTTTCACGGGTTCAGTTTATAGGATTAAATTTTACTCATTTAAAGCTTTTGATTTATTATTTATTATTATAAAAGATTTTAAGGGTAGGAGAGGCGTAGAATATTTAATTTTAGTATCAGTTTCAGTTTGTGTTGGAAATAAAACGAACGATTCAAAGATAACTAGTTACCCTACATACAAAAAATCTATACTATCTTTAGTAGCTCGCCATATGAGCGCGCACCGTTTGATGTTAAGCTAGAGTCTAGCTGCTAGACTACGGTCCAAGAAGCAATTGTCTTCGTTATATAAAGCTTGGTGGAACGATTGTGCGCTGGGTTGGTAGGCAAACTCCTTTTATTATAGCCGGATATTTCCAAACTGATTTGGAATAAGAAATGTTTTTGGTATCGTTATAACATATTGACTAACTTTATTTATTTGCAAAAAGATAGAGATCTAGGCTATACACTTAATTTAAATATTTTAATTAAAAATCTAATAAAAAATAATTATTGTTAAATGTATTTAAATATTTAATTATTAAGTACCTACTTAAAATTCCGACTAATAAAATTGATCTAATCAAATAGTGATTGATAAAGTTGTCCCGAACACGTCGATTCGTGAAACAATTTGGGTAACTATGAAAGTTCTCAACTTTGAAGATTTTCCGATAGGAAAAGTTTCAAAAGGCACGACTTACACTGCGATTGAGTCCATCTACTCCATATACCTATATGATATCAGGTATGCGGTTATGCAACAAAGTAAAATATATGTCGTAAATGTATGTCGTGTTTTAGCTTATTTTTAGCATGTTTAAATTTTAACAAGGATATGTAATAGTGTAAGTACTATCTTGTAAAACCAATAAATATACTGTATCTAGAAAAACATCGCTTTGAGATATATCGTAATTAGGTTTTATTAATAGGTTTTCGCAATACAGTGTATTTTCTCCAAATATCTGTTAAATCAAAACACTGCATTTTAAGCTGCAGTGTCTTAGTTTCACACCTCAAAGTAGTGGATACATATCGATAATTATTAGTAATGTATATAGTGAAACAAATATATTTTAATTTTCCGGCCTTATATCAAAAATCTTTACTTTGCATAGGTCCTGTCAGGAACTATGGAGATTTCATATGAGAAGACATATGACAGGAAGAAATCACAACAAACTCGCTAATCATAGCCAGTACAATATATAGTTAGTAATAGTAGTTAGGTATATTTATGCTTAACTGTAAATTAATTGTCAAGCTACCTCGATTGCTGTTCCACAACATATACCAAAATAAAAAAGAAAAAGAAACTTGAATTTCATAGCTCATTCAACAATAGAATTTAATTGAAGACGTTTGTCATTAAAATGCAATCTTCAAAAGAACATTAAAGACGAATCGTTACCATAACCTTGGGTTTATTTCTATTACAGAAGTTACAACAACGTTTTGTAACTTATAATACGTTAAGACGCGAACTTTGAAAACCGTTGTTTGATGTTTATTTGTATTTACATACAAAGACCATACCAATTTGGTGTTTCGGGATTAGCTTGGAAATAGTTGAGCATAATGAGAGGGGAGAAAAGTAACAACGTCGGTTGTATGTTGACATTCTCGGTGGTATCAGTTCATATATGGTATACGGACACAAGCCGGAATATTATAGAAAAATTAATTATACACACAGTTTTTAAAGTAACGCTTTGCCATGTTTTATTTAACCTAAATATGGACAATCTACGTGCGAGATTAAATAATGTAAAACTTAATACGATTATTGTTATACATAATTTAATTTCGCTAGCGACGTGAATATTTTATGCTATACAAATTCATATGAATGTATATTTTAACTCCCGATTTCCATATTAATTTTCATGAGGGAACTAAAGTAGAGGAGCTCGCTTCCTCAGTTTTAATCCCATATCCGCTTTGCGATACGCTAGCTTGAAAAGACGTAGGTCATATATAATGCCAGCTAGTTTTTTCGCAGTATATTAAAAATCTAATAACACTTTCAATATATTAGTATTAACATTGTGCTCGTATTGAAATAAAAACAAACAAAAGACGAACGGTCTATAGAATGTGTATGTATAGTTAATTAGTATAATCACTTTAACAATACGACACAATTATTTAAAAGAAAACAATTAATTGAAGCAGTGTATTATGCGTCCATTTTCTTGAACACTCTTAGTGCTAGTGAGGTGACTTGTGTTAATTGAATTGGATATTTATGATACCTATAATATATTATATGTACTTATATAAGATAGGTTGAAAGCCGTAACTATTAATAGATATGGAATTTCGTTCACTATCCCAAATATTATGACCACTAAAATTAATAGTTACATTTTGTCGAAAAAGGGATTTGCTAATCTACATTATATCATCGCTGAAACGAAATATTTCATGTTGTAAATGCATGACGTCAGTAAACCGCAAAATAGTAATTGACCTTGCCTATAATTAAGGATTTGCCGTTAGTTTGTGGTACTTAACATTACTATTAATTTACATTTTATGAAAATAGATTTCGCTTGTTACAATGTACAAATGCAAATTGCTGGTTAAGTTTTGAAAAGCGGGCCATTTTCAATGAAATTGAATCATGAAGTTAGTTAAATAGTGGGCGTTTGGAAGTGCCTTGTAAAATTAATTTTGCTACTGCATCTCTTCCCCTGTATCAAGTATAAAATGATTTTAAGTTCAATAATATCATAACACTGCTTATTGTATTATTATATGAAGAAATGTGAAGATGCAACTAAAAATGATCAGGTAATACATACGCCGGATAATACAAAATAAATATAAATATTGTACTTAAAGGTGAAGAACGTGACTTTTTTAAAAAGCTTACTCAACAAGTGATTTCTAAATGTCACATCTGTGAGAATTAGTGATGCTATGTAGTGGATACATTTGATTAACATTATAGTTCCGCAATTTTATTTGTGATCTTTAAAGAAATGCTTTGTTCGATTGTTTTTTTATTTTATTCTGATATAAATGCAAATGACTTTTATTCAATTCTTATGTTAGATAATTTAAAATCATTTTCATGCTAAAATAGTCCATCTTAAATAGAATAAATAGTAGTATTAGATAAATTCATGAAGCCTAAGATTATGGTGGATCTAATTCTAATTTTGTAACTTAGAAGCATTTAAAATATTATAATACCTCTAATTCATACCTGAGCACGAAAGGCGTTTAGTTTGGTTAAAATTGCACCAAACTTATAAACATCAACTTGATAGCACCCCGAGCGCGATCAGATATTGATCCCATAACGGTTGATTTCGCCTTACATTTTTGATAGATTTAACTTCTAGGTATATATGCATTCAATTTGAAACCAATAAGATTCTTATTTAACTTAATACATGAAGTCACTATTAATTTTTAAAAACATTAACAAATATTTAATTATCAATGATCTTTATCTTGTTTAAATATCATAATGTTATTGTAACAACCTTTATTCAAATGTCAATAATAAAGGCAAACATGATTGTTTCCGGCAATTAAATAACGTCACAACCTTCTCAACTAATTGTATTTTATAATGTCAATAAATTTACAAGACACTGAACTTAAAAAAACATTTAGCTTGTTAAAAAGTTAACATTTAATTAGAGTATTATTTGAAAATGTCAAATCATACTTTTTATATTCTAATATTTATAATCTGTTATCCATTAATCACAAAAATTATATGCAAATTACCACTGATATTACTTTAACACTAGGTTTACGGGACAAGTCAATTTGACGCATTTTGACTTTTATCAGAGAATTACCAAAAACTGTTTAAATTTTTATTTTATATCTTTGTATGACTTTTATTCATTGATCGAGGGAAATATAAATTGAAATCTATTTTCTTTAAAAGTGTTGAATTACTGAACTTGTCTATGTGGTATACCTATCTCTACGATATGCGTCAGATTGACGCGTTTTAGTAGAAGTAGGTATATAGAAAACGTCCGTAAACCTAGTGTTAAAAGGATTGGACCTTAAATGTTGCAAATGTTTTTTTTTTACATTTTAGTAGCTAAGAAATATGACAAGTTTAATTAGTTAATTATTAACTTAATTAGACGTATCCAATGTCATTAATCAGATAAGCTTAAATTAAAATATGCTATCTACTTTTGATTCAACTAGAATGCATTCGCTAATTATAAAAAAAGTAAAAAATGTATAGACATGAATTACACGCGTAAAGTTTTAGACTATACATTTTGTCATAGGTAGATACAATGTTTAAAGGCGTGACTCACACAAAATGTTCCAAAACTAACGAGATTAGTATCCATTTCAAATGACTACATGCTGGCAAATTAGTGGAAATCTGTTCAGACATTCTAAATATCTAAAGCTAAATTACCGCTCATTTGCAGCGTTGTAGGCTCTAATCTACTCTTGCAAACGTTTCACGGTATTTACATATCACGCACTCTATTCTCGCCGTTTTCGTATTCGAATGTTTAGAATAGCAGATTAAGTGGTCTGTAATGTGACGAAATTAACACCATAAAATGCGTTTATGGCAAAGAACAAGGACTTATCGCTCGTGCGTCGAATTAGTCACTATTCAGTGGCCGTACATCTTTCAGCTGTTGAATTTTTAATTACAAGTAGCGGTTGGAAGGGAACGGGAAGGAGTGAGGATAGTTCATAAGTGTAAAAAACTAAAGGAATAAATTTGACGCGAACAAATGTTTCTCGTTTAAGAACATAGCATAAAAATTTTCATTTAAAAGCAAAATAATCTTTTTGTCTTATTGAAAATTCTAAAATTACATTCTTTTTGACAAAATAAACTACTAATATTTATCTCAAATATCTGGAAAGCATTTTAAGGTAAAAGTAATTTTCTCTTTTATTTAACTTAATCAAAATTATATAATATACAAGAATATGTACCATATATGCAACTTACGCTCGTTTACATACATTCCCAGTGCTGTTGCAATTTGCATGAAAACCATCGTCTGAACACTTTCATACACATTCGTGAATAGACAATGCATAGCAATGCAATTTACTTGATTTTCTCTAATAACACAATTTACTGTTTTATGCGGGTTACGCTAATTATTATAACTTTATGAATTTGTAAAACAATTGAAATTTCGTAATAGTAAATAAATATTTTTGTTTTTTTTTCGGATTCTTTTGTTTTTTTTTTATTAAGTGGCATTGAATAAAAATCACATGCACATATTTGGGTTTGAAATATCTTCCTAGTATATTATATAAAGTAAAAATATATAGCTATAGGTATAATACGTAAGAGCGTATATGTCAAATGTACTAACGCTATTAATTACACGAATGGGGTAACTTAATCACAGTCATTGTTCAGTTCAATGTGGTTTTTATTCTTTAGTTCTTTAACAACTAAGTATAATTCATCAAATTGTTCACCACAATAATGGTCTATGGAGAATGGCTTCACAACTGCTTTTGTTATCGACACAAAGAATATTGTTATAATTTCGTATCCTTGATATTTTACACTTTTACATAACGTCTTTTTATTACACCGATCTGACTTACTTTTAAATAATAATGTATTAATTTTATTTAAAAATACGTCATACAGTTTTGAATATGTTGCAAACCCAGTGGCCTACCTAGGGGGGGGCGGTGGGTGCGGTCCGCACCGGGCGGCACTTACCTTGGGGCGGCATTTTTTATATTTACTTATAGTTGTAAAAAGCAACTTATTCATTTCATATTTATTTATTAATAAATAATAAATGATTATTATAAGTTTAATATTTGATTTATATAAATTATGATTAACTATATGATTTCGAATATTATTCCTCGGTGTATATAAATGCATTTTAGTGTAAATTTTGAATTCTAATTCAAGAACAAGATAATAATTTTATTTTATTGTATTCATTAAAATTCGTTGAATTCGTAAAAGGATCTACCACTATTTAATTGACTTATAATAGAAAGGGCGGCAAACTGGAGATCGCCCCGGGCGCCAAAAGTTCTAGGTACGCCACTGTACAAACCACTCGAGACGTTTCTATTAATAACCAAAATAACGTCTCAAATTTGTTAGTTAAATCTGTTCGCGATTCTGTTTTATGTTACAGTTCTGTCTAATATATAGTAGTTTTAGTTAGCTTATTTTTTATATTTTCTTTCATATACATGTCGGGTTAACAACGTGTATAAATAATCCAGTATATTTGCTTGGTCGAGATGTTTAGTAATTATTATTTTTTATTAAACAACATAATGAGCTGTGACACTTTATTTATGCCAATTGTGATTCATTGTGGGTTTTCCATTTCTATACCCTATACAGTAATCAGTATTATATCTATATCGAAACAAACATTTGTTCCTAATATTTATTAATATAATATAAATTGATATTATTGTAACAAAATTGTAATATTTTAGTTCGGGACGGGTTATTACTTGTTTGTGTAACACAGAGTAATTATTATTGGGGTCAAGGTATTAAATGCGTGTGTTTATATAATTTTTTTAAAACTAAATTTAATACATTTATGGTTATGTTTGTTTGTTTCTACATGAAATAGTGATAATAAAGAGCTGTAATGAATGTAGTTTACTGGAATTCATAATTAGTCATAGCACATATGTTTTTTTAAAGTAGGTGCTTGAAAATTTTTATGGCGTCCATCGCGTAATCTTTACAACCGCGTATGAGTCACTTGTTTAGTAAAATATTATGGAAATATCTTAAACGGTTTAGGGTTTTCAGATGGAAAATTTGCTTTAAACTTCAGACGATATTATATATCTAATCATAAATAGGTATACCTACATATATTTTTCTTATTAAAAATTACTATTACAATTAGACATAATATTAACACGCTATTATTGTGAATTAAAATAACAAATTCTAAAGCTTATCTCGGAAATTGTAAAGGTAAGCATTAATAAGAGTAAGGAAGCCCACAAGGCGACATTTTATGCCCTCTAACCTTTATTTTGCTGCTTGGTGACACTTAAATAACGCCCAGTCCTACTTTAATGACCCGTAAGTAGAACGCTAACTAAATAAACGTGAAGCTATTTTGCTATTTGCAAGATAATAATTATAACCTTTTTGCAGTTATTTGCCCCATTTTTCTTTAGTAATTGTATAAATAGGTACATATACAATTACTAAAAAAAATATATATACATATATTTGTATAAATCTATTGTCTAAAGATGTTTTATTGAATTTAAAAGCCTCATGTGGCATACCAGTTCATTTTTGTTAATTTAATCAACTCACCAACGTGATCGCCGACCGAAGTGGTCAGCAACATATCGTATTTTAAATTAGTTAACGTCGACGTAATTTGTGGACTTAAATAAACAATAGTATAATATATTTTAGTCTAAATGGTTCTCAACGCCCAATTGTTAGTAGGTTATATATTGTATAATATAATTGGTCTGTCAGATGTAATTATAGTTGTTCGTTCGATTGCCTTCGTGTTATGATGATTAATGGCCATCAGCTTGTTACAGATTAATAAATCAAACAAAGCTATAATAGGATTCGATTTCCACGATATGTTGTCATCGGATTTTATAGTTGCACGGAAAATGTAAAAGCTAGTAAATTTTTATTAAAACTTATTATGATAATAATGGTTTAATACCCAATTTCCTCGTAAAACTCAAACATAAATATTGGCATGATTTTACTCATAACGTGTTAAAACGAAAATGATGTTGAAATTATATGACATTAATTAGCAGTTTATCGTATGTTTTAAGCTGTATTTATGTGTAGTTAGGTATGTATAGCTTACAATTATAACACATTATTTTGAAACTTACAAAAGTGATTTTCCATTCCGGCATCTATACTGAATTGTAAATTTTCTACGAACAATACCGAAAATGCCTATTAATTCACAACGTAATGAAAATTTCGCGAAGAAATCTGTATCGGATTTTTTGTGAAAATACTTTGGGAATTCAGTCTCATGAATTTTTCATTGGAGGTTGACCGTCATTTTTATATTGCTTTTTACTGTATAAAATGTCTCTAGAGATTACATTAAAGTGGAAAATTATTATTTAAAACTTTTATTTTTTTACGACATATTATTGTTCTCTGATTGTGGAAATAAAAATAAACACCTAAATCGGGCGTAAATATCTACACTATTATGGTTGACGTATTTGCACTTTTTACGGTGCGTACGAGTTATGTGTGATCTGATCAATTTAGAGTGATAATTAAATATCTTAAAGAATTTAAAAGACTTTATACAAGTTCCTATTTAATTAACTTAATCCTGGTCTTGTCGCTTTAGAAATGCTTTGGGAAAGCAGCAAGAAGCGTGTTTAGTGGATTTGTATTACTATAGTAAACATAAACTTTTCAACATATGACTTTAAGAAATTATTTGAACCAGTATATTTCTCGAGTTATCGCACAAAAGCAACGATGTTAGAAGGCGATCTTACACTTTATTTGTGCCGTTTTGTCCCAACGATGCAGTCAGCCATTGTTAGCGTTTAAATGGAGAAGTGAACGAGCGTGTTTATCTTGTTATCGTGTAATACGTTTTTTAAAAATAATTAAATTAAACTGCTATTATAATTTTAATATAGTAGAAAATATAGGATAGGTCATAATATAATTTAGTATATACCTATATGCGTTTGTTTTACGTGTTTAATGCGCAAATATGTCATCTACCTGAAATCTCATCATTACAGAGTTTAATAGTTAATTGCTTAATTGCATGCCGAGTTCGCTCATGCGTTTAGAGCATTGAAGTATTCCAACTATTTCATTAAATGCTTTGACATTATTTAGTTTAATATATTCATAGAAACCATACAATTTGTATGAATTATTCAGGATAATAAACCGAAGCTAATTATCCTGAATAATTTTAAATACAGGTATATTATTGTTACAGAATATTTCACAAATCTAAGTCAATTCCCATCTATACAAAACAGTTAAATTTATTTTTTAATTATTTTAAAATACTTGATGCTGTTTACTAATATTGTGTTTATTAATTTAAGTTGACATTTTGAATGCATTGTAGCCCTCGTCGTTGCGATGAGACTAAGGTGTTAAAAAGCGATTTGTAAGTCACATAAAATATATTAATTTACTTACATCATGTTCGAAAATAATTTTGAGGCTTTTAGCGAATGGTTTTAATGTAGCTGTTATGTATGTTTGGGTTGTAGAAAATGTCACAAGTAAATTATTCAGGAATTCATGTAAATATATTTTATTAATAAAACTTTGTAAAATTATATAATAAATAATGGCTCTTTCTTAAGTCATGTAATATATAACAGATAAAGAAGGAAGAATGTTCAGAAATAGTAGTTTTTAATAAAAAAAAGCCTGCAACTGTAAAAGGAAATTCTCCATCGCGAGGTAACGGAATTCAATAATATTGTACAATAAAGAATACCTTCCAACAAAATGTTACGATTTCTAAGTAAATAGCACAAAAGATATTTTGAAGAAGTCATCGATAAAAGGCGGTTTGATTTTTGTAACATGTAATTGTTTTTGTTGTGTTGGTCCGTATTAGGGCATTAAATCGGTTTTTAATAATTTTGCAGAGAATCAATCCAAATGAAAAAAAAATAATTTATAAATAAATTTTGTTCTCGCGTTCATACCCTAAAGTCTAAACTATTTAGAGCCTATGAATTATTATTTTTTAGTTTTAAATATATACATAACATTGACAATGTTTATGGCAACGGGGAGATTTGAATTTTATTTCTGTTTCGAATCAAGAATTTATTTCTGTATTCCAAGATACAGGCTATCCTAGTTTTACGAAATGACTGTCTGAATTTACTTTGACAATAAATACAATTTGATATTATAGGAAATAAATAAGTGTTTATACGGGACATTATCTACGTGTTTATATGTATATTGTATAGTTAGAATAGTTTGGCCATAATAACATTATTATTGTAATATTCGAGTAACACGATTAAATTTAATTACTCGTAACAAACGCCGACGCTTGATTAATTTTATTCAAATCATTAACAATACAAATTACACACACATGTACATCAAATTCATTTATTTTAGGGGTTCTACTCTTAACCAATGTATTTCAATTAGAGTTATTGTTTTTTAATTGTACTAAATTATACCCCTTGATATGTATTGATGTCAGAATTGTAAACAGAAATTTGTGCGTTTAGGGTAGGGCCCCAGTAGCTGTTATTTGGTCAAGGCTTATGAGTTAGTCTGTGAATGTCGAATAATTACATTTTGTAAAATATAAAACAAATGTGCACAATATTTTTTAATAAAAAAAGTGTAATAAATGAATTTCTATTTTAGTATGGTATGTTTTGTATATTTAATTGTTCTACTAAATAAGAAACAATATTTTATTTGCCACCCGCCAGGAAATCCTAGAAATTAAACAAGCGATGTATCTCTTCTTTCCTGTTGCTACGGAATTAAAAATTATAAATATCTTAATTATTTAATAATTTGATCGCCGTTTATGTCAAATCAGATTGAAATTATTAATTCACTCACTTATATTTTATATACGATTTCCATTTATATCTCATCAGAGCTTCTAATAAAGTAAGTATAATTTAAACACTCAAATATTTTGTTTAAAAGAATATTTCTATTTCAATAGAGAATTTGCGGTGTCCTACTTATATGAAATTATATCGAGCGTACTTTTGATTCCTTTAATAGTTATCGAAGACTCAATGAAGTGATACAGTTCGTTCATGTGCGAAGTGAAAGAAATGTCTTCTACCATCTGGATATAGTAAGTCGTTTCAAGAGATTCTTTTTAAAATATATGTAATGATATCAAATAAATTCTGTTATATACAATAATAAAATAACTAAATAATTAATTTTAAAAAAGCAAATTATTTATTTGGGAATTCCATATCAGAACACAATTGCATTGGTGGAAGGAAAACGAAGCGGATGCAAAGCTTAATTCTAAATTGGATCACAATGGAATGAAAATCCTCTTAACATATCGCAAAGTCACTACTACACATCATTGATCTTAATCACAAAATCTTAATTGCCAATGGTAAAAAATCTACAGCGTGTCTTTTAATTTAAATATGCCTACAACGCAAATTATCTATTTAAACTTGTAAGTTTTATAATAAACATCTATTTTGGATTTATATAAAACACACGGTGTGCGTTTACTTCTCAGAATCGATATTTTGTTATGATTTTGTTCGATCATACATTCGATAAAAACTAATCGTATACCTAATACGAATAGTAAATCTATCATATAAATACATAATAATAAAACTTTAAAACGTTTCTCCAAATTTTAAATATTATTAAATTCATTATTCACTTATTAAGTTGTAATATTATTGTAAATGAATAAAATATAAAATATATTATTCGTATTCACTGTAACTTGTTACAAAAACCTCAGTCAGTCAAATTAAATAATTAATGCGCATATAAAATTATAAATTAAAGATAAATTTATTTTCAATGTAATTCAAAATGAAGCCCTCGGTTTTGTTAAATAAAGTAAATACGAATCTCGATTGGCATTATATTAAATTTATGTTGGTGATTAAAAGCGTATTAATTGCATTAACCGCAATCCAACTTCAAATAATTCGATTTTCATTTGTTTTCTAGCAATTATATAGTATTATAAATAATAAGCGTTTTATAAATTATTTAATTTTGTACAGAATTAGTGGATACATTATTGAATACATATAGTATAAGTACGAAAATAAGATAATTTTTTTTTCCGATCAGCACTTATAAACATTTTGCAAAATACTGTAAAATGCATTAAAACGAAACTTACATTATAACATCTGCTCCAAATTCCCGAATAATATCCGAACATGATTCAAAATTAATTGCAAATATTTTTTCCGTCATTCAAAATATATTTTACACTAGCTTTTATATTTAATTTTTTTTAAAGACAAACTATCCTCACCGGTCGTAAGCACATAGCCATGGAGGCCTACAAAAGTGTTGAATAGGAATTTAACAATTCAGTATTTCCTCTCATTTTATTGTTAATTTTAATTAATATTATTGTAATGATGACTTGAAATAATTTACTGTTTTTTTTTTCTATATCTATGTAATTGTATATAGATATAAAATATTGTATTATTATTATTGGTTTAATCAATACGTAAGTAATTATAATGTTTAAAATACAGTTCAAATTTTGATTGCAAGGCTGCGGGTACATTAGACGGCGACGAGATCTGCGACACATAAGCGATTCAAATGAACGATTTTTGACCTGTTATGCGACAAGAACATTGTAATATTGCAGCTGATAGCAACGACTACATCGACATAGTAATGGCTGAAGCGAGTTTCACCAGCTGTATACTACTAATTGATTTACTCGTACGTGTGTGTGACTTTGTATAATTTAAGCACATCATGTTCATATGCTTTCGCTCTCCTTATAACATCGCTCTTCGCGCCCTAATGTAGCTTCAGGCTTAAAAACCCCTGAGTCATGTCACGTATTGTGCGGGTTGAACGTGTCTTGCAGCTATAATTTTTCACAATTTCAATTTGTATTTTTCATAGAATGAATCGGGAATGTCAATTTATCGATGCCAATTATAAAATTCAGTATTTTATGTGAAATATAGCATTATATATATAATATAGGAGTATTCTAATTATAAACAAAAGGTACACAAATTTCTTTAGAGAGATTATAATCTCCATTTTAGAGAGTCCCTTATTTAAGTCACGAATTGAACCCATTAGACTATTTATGAATTTAAACCAGAAGTTTTAATATTCATAATATGTATATGAAACATAAATTACTTTAAAAACCTAAATATTCGATAGTAGATATTCACAAAACAAAAATTGTTCATAACATTGTACGCATGTATAATGGTGTTTCAGTTGATATTCGAACTGAAACATCAGAAATATCAGTTACATATATTATGTGTTATGCAAGGCTAGTTTCAATTTAGGTTGCGAGACGTTGAGAGCCTGTAGCGTCGGGTGCAATTATCGCCTACTTGACGCTACACCATCATACCCATAATTGGTTTTGCGGAACGAATGAGTAGTCAAATACAACGCCGTATTGTTAATGTCAGACACATCTGCGACATGCCTAACCTGCACAACAATTTTCTTCTTTTAACTTGTATTTGTACATTATTTCTAATTAAAGTTACGAGTATTTAATTGAATTTATTTTGGATCTAAATATTTATATATTATTCATTAGTCGTTAAGTCGACCGCAGTCGTTCTTTCTTGTATATTTATTTATTTATTTATTTATATATATATGTGTAATCAGGATCTCGGAAACGGCTCCAACGATTTTCATGAAAGTTATAGATTAGGGGTTTTTCGGCCCACGGAATCGAATTATCAAGGTTCCAGGTCCGAGAAAAGCTCGGTTCCCAAGATATAGGATGGGCATAAATCAGCGCCATCTATCTATAATGCCGTGACCGATGAGGGCATCTCTCTTGGCAACGGTTTTGTTGATGACGTTTGTCAAAGCAAAAAAATACAAACTTACTTAAGAAGCAAATATACCTAATTAAACAATATCACTTTGTTTTGCTCAATAAAGTATCCAGCGCTTCCCAAATTTGGTGACCCCGACGTGATGTCAACCACACAAGCACAAGATGAACAAATTAGCGGCGTCTCCAAAATCACATTGAAATTGCCACCGTTTTGGAGAGCCGATCCAGATCTATGGTTCTTACAAATAGAAGCTCAATTTCAACTTTCAAACGTCAGAGCGGACAAAACCAGGTACAATTACCTCATCACTTCGCTAGACAATGAGACCATGCGAGAAGTAGCAGACCTATTAAGGCCCCCACAAACACCTACATATGAAAGTCTCAAAGAAGCGCTGATAAAGAGATGCTCAGCGACAGACGAGCAGAAAATCAAAAAATTATTAGGAAGAATGGAATTGGGTGACAAGAAACCATCAAAATTACTACGAGAGATGCTACTACTCGTGAAACCCAACATCAGCACCGACATCATCAAGCCACCGTTGACTCCTGTGTATACCGGCCCACATCCAGTCATTTCTCGAGGACATAAGACTTTCACGATTAATATAAACGGACAGAGCAAAGTCGTATCTAGAGATCGTTTAAAACCGGCATACACGGATGACTCTTCCGTTAGGAAAAGGTCAAAAAAAATTGTGAGATTTTCATTAGGGGGAAAATAGTGTAGGGCAGCCCTATCTCTCTTGGCAACGGTTTTGTTGATGACGTTTGTCAAAGCAAAAAATATAAACTTACTTAAGAAGCAAATATACCTAATTAAACAATATCACTTTGTTTTGCTCAATAAAATATCCAGCGCTTCCCAAAAACTCTTTCTACTCGATACTAGATGGAGCTTTCTGATGCTAGAAATTAATCCGTTCATAAATACTGCTATTTTGTCTTTCAGCGATGCTATTATTTCTTTGAGATTTTTCTAGGATATTTTCTGAAGCTTTACATTGACGAACGTGTTCATATTTGATAGCAACTCGCCGTCCGTGTCAATTATGGTTTTTGGCTATTCATCTTATAGATAAATATCGGATGCGTTCGCCGTCCGTGTATATTATGGTTTTTCTACTCCTCAGTAGATTGCGGAATTCCTCGTATTTCTTGCGCGGAAAGCAAAGAAGAGGTGTTTGATTTGAGATTACAAAAACAAAAAACCGAGCCAAGCTCGGTCAACCAGGTACTGCTATACTAGTGTGAATAAAATGTAAATGTGACACTAATATTTAAAACTATTTAATGTATGTATTTTACATTAAATACATACACTACTGTTAATTTTATTGCACTACGACCAAAATACAAATCGATTCACTTGTGTCGAAGGGCTGCGTAACATTCTGTTTAAACACTAATAAGTTCAATCCTTTATACTGGCAATGATATACAGAATTCGGTTGGGGCTTGGGAGCCGAAGATGGGGTATACTTATTAGCATAGCTGGGCATTAACTCGTTAATCCGTTAATTAACGAAGTTAACATTTCGAGTAACGGATTAACTTTTAAGTTAACTTAAAAATATGTTAACGGACTTGTTAACTTCCGTTAAATTTCCCAAAGTCCGATAATCGTTAATCCAGCACAGGTACCTCACACACCGCGCCCCGCCGTGAAAAACACTACATACTTTTAGTACTTTGTATACTGTCAGTGATAGTTTGTATCTGTACAATGTGTGCAGTTAGGTTTTTTTTTTTTTTTTTTTTTTTTTTTTTTAAACCTCCTCCACCACCAGCGCCTCTCCTCTCTGACATACTTGCTTTGTCAGAGGTTTTTATTCTTTATTATTTAATAAATCCTACAATACAATTTGCAACCACTTACACTAGGTATTATATACAGTTTCTATCTTACAATTAGGCATACAATTCATCGTTTTTGCAGTTATTCTAGGAGAACTTAACTAACTACTCTTACTATATGCTAAATTTAATATTTTACTAAAACATTATTTAACATATCTTACAGACTAATTTATTTATTTCTAGCTATTACAATTTTAGCTACTTCTACACTATAATTTACAAAGTGTTCTCTCTTGTACTTATCTTTTATTATATTATTAACATTATATTGATTTATAGTTGTACCCAATTTCTGTTCCAGGTCAAATCTATCAGCACCATGAGCGGGACATTCAAACAAAACGTGCGCTACCGACTCCTCCACACCTGGCTCACAAATGCACGATGGATTCTCCCTACACTTGAATCTGGCCAGGTATTGGGAGAATCCACCGTGGCCTGTAAGTATTTGCGTTAATATTCCTGTAGGTTCCAACTGTCGAACGATCCTATGGGCTTCCACCGCATCCGGCAAAAACATTTTGGTACCTGAAGCTGTTTCGCCAGACTTGTACCTCCGGTTCCACTCGCCAAGCGACCCCTTTCGGATCTGTCGCTTGACGAATGAGATCGGACACCGGTCATAGTCTGGCTTCTTTTTTAGTTTTAGAGCAGCTTCCTTTGCCAGTTTGTCCGCCCTTTCATTCCCTTCCAGCCCGGCGTGTGCCTTTATCCAGAACAAGGAGATTTCCTTGCCCTGGACAGAGGCACACTTTAGATTCCGTCTCGCTTCGACCGCCAGGGGGTGGAGAGAGCCATAGTTGATAACGGTCTCCAATGCAGATCTGGAGTCACTGTAGATGCCGAAACTGCTTTCCATGCTTCTCTGGATTATTTTTGTGGCCTCGCATATGGCCAGGAGTTCCGCCTGATAGACAGTGCAGTACGGTGACAGCTTTAGTTTGAGGGCTTTGGTCTCGGCTTCATTATTCCAAATGGACAATGCTGCACCGACCCCACCCTCAATCCTGCTGCCATCCGTATAGATTCTGACCGCCTGGATGTTGTGGGTCTCTACTTCGTCCTGGTCCATCAGGCTTATAAACTCCAGGCTCATATGCTCCGCCGGATGTGAGCTTTCCATAATCCGGGTCACTCGTTCCACATCCACATCCCCCAGAACCGACGGCGATAATCCTCTTCTGGCTTCAAACATCGTAGCCGCTTCTTGGATCCTCAGGTCAAGGGGCAGTATTCCAGAAAGGATCAAAGCCGAGTTTAAGGAGACCGTCCTGTATCCCTTAATGATTTTCTGGGCAAACCCTCTCTGTACGACGTCCAGATGCTTCTGCACTCCTAATTTTCTGGATGCCTGAGCCCAGGCACCCGAGGCGTACATAATTATTGGCTCTACCACTGCCATATATATGGTGCGTATCACCTCCGGATGGAGACCCCAGCTGATCCTGGCGGCTCTCGACAGCTGTTTATATATATTGAGCGCTTTTGCGCAGGTTTTAGCGACGTGGGTGTTAAAAGTCAATTTATTATCTATCGTGAGCCCCAGGATCTTGATCTCTTGAGACAGGTCGACTGCGACCCCGCCCATGGTCAGGAGTGGGGTGTCATACTTTAGCTTATTTGTCAAGACCATAGCTTTGGTTTTGAGTGGTCCAAAATTCAGTTTGTACCTGACACCCCACTCCCGAACATAGGCGAGGGCGGCATTCGCCTGTCTCTGTACGTCCAGTGCGCTATCTCCATCAAAGACCAGCACCACATCGTCGGCGAAGGCCTGGCAGTAGTCGCCACGCCTCTCCTTTTTTTTTTTTTAGGCCTCCTCCACCACCAACACCTCGCCCCTCTGACGCACAAGAGAGTCAGAGGCATTGTATATTTATTAAAAATGTCACAATTTTGGTTGTTCTTATCTAAAGATACAAAATCATTATAATCTAAATATTACATGTGCGACCTATATACATCATCATGAAATTTCGACTGACTTAATTTTATTTTATTATATTTATTTATTTATTTTTTTATTTTTTGGAATCTTGTGATTCAGCTATATTTACTACCAACTATTTATTTATTTATTGGCTATTTTATGCACTTTAGAACTTATGCCTACCATCTATATAAATATCTATTATATACATGCATCATAAATTATTCAACTATTTGTTCCTTTTTATTACCATACTTGCTATTTTACTACAATATTTTATTAATTTAAGCCTATTATATTTATTATTCAAAATTATACTAACTGAATTTTTATCTATTTTATTGTCTAACATAGCTTCTATTCCTGCTCTTTCTTGGGCATATACTGGGCATTCAAATAATATATGAACTACTGTCTCATTGACGCCGGGCTCACAAATGCACGATGGGTTCTCCTTACACTTGAACCGATTCAGGTATTCGGAGAACCCGTGCCCCGTGAATACCTGCGTCAGTACGCCGGTTGGCTCGAACTGTCTGACTATCCGGTACGCCGCGACTGCGTCCGGAAAGAAGATTTTTGTTACGGCAGCAGTGTCACTGGACCTGTATCTTCGGTTCCATTCGTCAAGCGACCCCAATCGGATCTGTCGCTTGACGAACGAAACCGGACACAGGTCATAATCTGGTTTTCTTTTTGATTTTAGCGCTGCTTCTTTAGCCAGTTGGTCAGCTCGCTCATTCCCCTCCAAACCCACGTGGGCTTTTACCCAAAACAAGGATATTTCCTTATTTTGGAGCTTGATTGATTTTATATTTTTACGTGTCTCCACGGCTAGGGGGTGGAGGGAATCCAGGCTTGTCACTGACTCTAGGGCTGAACGCGAGTCGCTATAAATGCCGAAACTCACTTCCGGGCGCTTCAATATTAATCCGGAGGCCTTGCATATGGCCAGGAGTTCCGCCTGATAGACCGTACAGTATGGAGACAGCGTCAATTTGTGGGCTCCGGTCTCGGCTTCATTGTTCCATATGGACAATGCAGCTCCGACCTTTCCCCCAATTTTGCTGCCATCCGTAAAAATTCTAACTGCCTGGATGTTATGGCTTTCAATTTTGTCCTGGTCCATCAGACTCATGAACTCCAGACTCATATGTTCGGCCGGATGTGGAGCCTCGATTATTCTAGCTGGCCGTTCCATCTCCCTGTCTTCCAACTCAGATTTAAATACTCCCCTCTTCGTCTTGTACAGCGCTGCCGCCTCCTGTATTCTAAGGTCGAGGGGCAGTATCCCACCAAGGACTAGTGCCGAGTTTAGAGAGACGGTACGGTATGCTTTAGTGAGTTTTTGGGCAAAACCCCGTTGAACCAAATTTAGGTGCTTCTGCGCGCTTATCTTCCTTGTCGCGTCCGCCCAGGCTCCGGCCGCATAAATGATGATCGGCTCCACGACGGCTACATAAATCGTTCTGATTATTTCTGGTGAGAGACCCCAGTTGATCTTTGCAGCTCTTGACAGCTGCTTGTACAAATTCAGAGCCTTCTTGCAGACGATTGCAACATGGCTCAGTTTTTGGTCTATTGTTAGTCCCAGAATTTTAATTTCATTGCACAAATCAACGCCGACCCCGCCCATGGTCAGGAGCGGTGTGTCATACTTCAGCTTATTGGTTAATACCATGGCTTTTGTTTTGTGTGCGCCGAAGTTTAACTTGTTCATGACACCCCACTCCCGAACACGGGCCAGCGCGGCATCCGCTTGTGTCTGAACCTCCAATGCATTATTTCCGTCAAAGACCAAAACCACGTCATCTGCATAGGCTTGACAGTAGTCTCCACATTTCCTTGCCCGGTTTTCTCAGGACTACCACCGTGGCCTCCTTCCAGATG